>JAVDBV010004568.1:0-12213 GCA_032619315.1 Piper longum | reverse complement strand
GGCGGCAGGGTGGGGTGCAAGGGAGGTGCGGGTGAGGGCGGAGGGCCGGGGCAGGCCTAGGGCGAGTGTCGCCGCCCCCTTCCAAATGATCTGGGCCATCCTAATCGTGCCGCCGCCCCCCTCCAAATGATCTAGGCCATCCTAATCATATGGCCGAGATCAAATTAATTTTTTTTAAAAAAAATAATAAATTTAGACCGTCCTTATAATCGAACGGCCCAAATTCATTTATTATGGGTTAGATTTCCTGCCAATATATATATATATCAAACAATAACGTCGCCTCGATTTACCCGAAGTCGAAGCCCATTTTAGTAAAAACGTGTCAAGTTTTTGTTTTGACTGAAAAGATCCTCATCTTCTCCCTCGCCGGTCCCCGCCGCAACTTTGCTGCGTGAAAATCAGCCATGGCCGCCGCCCATCTTGCGCCGCACTGCGCCGCCCTCCCCGGCTTTCGCTTCTCCCAGCTACGCCATCCGCCGCAGAATATCGGTCGCCAGCCGCCTACACCGCCGCCGTTGACGGCGTCGGAGGCTGGTGGCTCCGCCGCCGGCAATTTTCACTTCGCGCCGTCGGCGAGGCCGCATCGCCATGCCTGGAGATTCTCTGCGGGGCTGCACGACCAGTCCTGTGAGCTTCTGGTGCACTTTCATATGTATATTTTTATAAAAAAAACAGTTTCATGGTTTGTGCTCATTTATTTGGTGGGATTCTTCGTTTTGTTGGCTTCATTTATTGAATCGGTGATAGTTTCTTGATGAGATTGTTTGAAAATTTTAGCTATTTATACTTTTTGTTGATGGAAATATCGATCAATCTTCGGTGTTGGCTCTTGATGTGAGGTGATTGTATGTCCTTATGGGCGTTTTGTTTAGATTCTAGCAAGCAAATTTGAATGCTTCATCATACGTTTAAATTGGAAGTAGCTTTAACATAATTTGACATTTTTGTGGTTGCTTTAATTTGGACATGTCAAATTCTTCGACTCATTTTTCTTAGGTGGGATTCGTTTGGAATTTGCTCATTTTTCTTAGGTGGGATTCGTTTGGAATTTGGTTATCTTTTAAGCTTATTTCTAATGGATTTTTTAATAATTTAAAAATTGGAATTGATTGAAATCATAAGAATGTTATTCTTTTATTTACCAAGGGGTTGTCGTTTAATTGTTTTTGGTTTCTGATTGGCGTCTGCGAGTTATCATGACTTGGGAGTGAAAGGTAAACTTATTGTGATCATGATAGTTGAAATGGAGCGCAGAAAACCTATAACTTTAGGTAGGAGATACAATAATAATAATAATAATAATAATAATAATAATAATAATAAAGATTAGATATAGGATAAAATTTATTAATGGTCTGTTATTGATGGACGCACCTCAAGTAGTTTACTTTTTGGGCTGAAATGGAGCACAGAAGACTGCAAGTTTATTCGGCTGGTACCTTTTTGGGTTATTAGGCATGCCATAATTTTTCTGCTGTAAATGATTTACACATTAGCTTGTGTTCAGTTCCAAGTTGTTTAAGGGGAATTTTGATCGATTCATTTTTTATGTTTCGTTATTTCAGAGTCAACTGGTTTATCTCATGAACTGGAAATTGGTTACATGCTTCTGAAGATACTTTCACTGCTCAGGCAGCATTTGCCATGAACTTGGCTCTGCATTGTGTGATATCTTTTTGCCCTGTATTTTCTTGCTATTTTTTGATTAACTTTATTTTTAGAGGTCCACGACTTCTATGAATTAATGAATCACATGATCAGAAGCTCCTTTGATAGATCTATGTTGATTTCTTAAGAAGGATGTTTATTGAATAAAAGGCAGTTTTTATGATCTGCCTCAAATGTGTTACAAGTTTCATAATTTTTATCAAGCTGGTTTTAGGACATGATTTTGAAACTTGAAGAAATTATGCAAAGTGTTTCATTCATGTAACTTTTCTTTTGGCTAATACCTTTTATCATTTTGCAGCCACTGTAGTTACTCAATCCACCTGGGATGAGCTTGTTCTGAAGAGTGAAATACCTGTGCTTGTTGTGTTCTGGGCATCCTGGTGTGGGCCTTGTAAAATGGTTGACCGTGTCATTGATGAAATTATTTTTGAATACGCCAGCATGATCAAATTCTTTAGACTTGATGCAGATGTAAACTTCCAAGTTGCTGCTGATTACGGGGTTGAGAGTGTACCTACTGTTCTTCTCTTCAAAAACGGAAAGAAGATGGAATTCATTGTTGGTACCATGCCTAAGGAAATATACGAGGCTGCTATCAAAAGGACGCTTGCCAATGATGACAAAATGGTTTAGAAAATTGTACATGCGAGAATCTAAGATGCTTCACATCATCGGGAACTTGGGGACAGGTTGAGATGTGTTCGTGGGACGCCAGATTTTTTGTGGCTTGCGAATACCACCCACCTGAAAACAAGTGATGTCTTCTTTTATCAACAAATATCTGATTCTTCACTAGATAGAGGATAGCATTGGTTGATACAACTTATTGGAAACATAACATTTTAATTATGTTACATGTAAAATTGTATGGAACATTTCAGCTGTACTTTTTGTAAATTACCTGAAATTGTTTCTTCAATATCTTTTGGTTATTTTTCTTTGTATACCCCAACTCGTAAGCTCCTACGAGATGTTGCCGGCCATAATAACACTGCCTGTCTATCTGTGTATTTAATTTTTGTTAGAATTTCGTTTGGGTTATCCAAGAAACCTAGTGTTATCATTTTTTTTTTAAAAAAGCTCAAAATTTTACATGCATGTATAGAAGATATGCACAGGAAAATATAAAAAGTCTTCTTTGAAGTTGTTCTTTTAAATTTTTTTAATAAAATATTATTATTGAAGTTCGAGCACATTAGGCGATAACCCAGCCTCGCTTTGTGCTCGAGTCCGCGAGGTCAACCGCGTCCGTTTGTCATGCCAGCGATTTCTATTGTGAAACATGGAAGAATGCGATTGGCAAGAGTTGGGTATATAGAGCGAGGGCGAGATGGGGCGAGGTGAGATTAGGGGATGGTGGAATTAGGGCTTGAAGAGGAGATGGGGTATGACGGCTGGTTGGGGCGGTGAGGATGGGTGTGCTGGAAAGATCTCTCTTTGTCCGATCTGTGGTGTAAGGAGTTGCATGAGACCCTTCCAATACCACCCATTCTAACAATCCCAACCCATCACCCCACCTCCTCTTTTGCAAACCGGTTTTTTTCTTGCCTGTCTGGGCTTGTTTCTAGTCATGCACTTTTAATTGTGGGAACTATCTGTAAATTGCTTATTCTTTCCATTCATGTTTTTTTAAAGATTTTTAACCTAGGAAGGGTTCGTTTGATTTCTCTTTTTCTTGTTGGTCTCTGAACATGAATGTTATGTGTGTCTGCAAGGTGTAATCCAAGACTACTAAGCATGGTTAGGTCTTATGAGGGGATTATTTTGCCGTTCTCTACTCAAAAAACTTGGTACTTGGTTTTTGCTTTTGGCTTTATGGTGCCCATGTAGTACGTAGCAAAAGTAGTGGATGATTAACTCATATGTTGCTTCGGAAGGAAAATTTGTACGCGGCTTCCTCAAAGAGTAGGCACTTTTTTTATCCTTTTTTTTTTATTTTTTGCTGAAACAAACTTCTTGTTATGTTTGATGCTTCTTCATTGTTTGTTGCAGTCGACAATGATTTCATTGGTTTGTCTGGTTAGAGCTCTTCTTATTCTCGTTGGATGATCAAGTTGGTGCAGGGTGATTGCGTTCTAGACGAAGTGTGAGCATTCTTGCATCTTTCGTCTCCCGGGGAACGTTTATGTTTAGTTTCTAGTATTATGTTTGGTTTTTGTAGTGTAACTTCTGATGTAGTATGCTTAGTCTTACTAACGGACCAAGCCCCGGATGTATGGAACGGCTTCGGCTCCTTTTTTCCTTTTTTGGGTACCCTGATATGAATGAAATCGTATTTGCTTTCGAAACTAATTTTAAGTTTTAGAGCCATCCAATTCATCCCGATAATGAATTTTGACTAACCAAATACATGGCGTGCCTCGTCGCTTTTAGAGGGTTGAGCACTTGGGCAATGATAGAGTCAGGAGACCAAATTTTTTATCAGGAGTTTAAGTCCTATCTGTACCTTCTCTGGTCCTGGGGATGCCTTTCTGCAACCCTCTAACATTAATCATAGTATTTCTTGCGATGCCCAAGTTGGTCCAGAACACGTATTCCTCAGGGTCGTAAACTGCAACCAAATATCAGTGAAAGTTTGATCTCTCTGACTGCTTGTTTGTTTCGAAGGTCTTGAAACATACGTGTTTTGGTGAGGTTAAGTGGATTGTTTAGTGAACTGATATCATTTGTGGATTATATGTTATATATAGTATCCTCCGTTTTGTGATTAGTTAGTGATGGTAATTATGAGAAAGTTTAATAGCTTGTTAATTTTGGCCTCTGCTGCTCTGCTTGGAATTTCTTGTTCTTAGATATACGGATTTTGGCGAGATTTAATGTGTGGTCTCACAAACTAGTATCAGATGTGGACCATAGTATGCTCTGTTTTGTGATTGATTAATTAAGATAAGATAGTGCAATAGATCGTTAATGTGTGAGAGTAGCATTCAGAAAATCAGAATTGTGGGATTTATTTGCATTCTCCCGTATTGAGGTTGGGCCTTGTTTCTCTGTCTACGTATTTGCTAAGAAGCCCATTAGTGCCAATGCTTGTAGTTTGGACTGGGCTTTTAAGTGTGCACGTGAGCTGAAACTATGATAATGTTAATGGGCCTTTTTGCTTTTGTGATGACATGTAATGAATAGGTCCTGATAAAAATTATTGGCGGGGACTCCGAAAGCTTTAAAAGATGGACTCGAATCTAAGACTCATGAGCAACGGCCACTGGGAGCTCGAAGAAGCAGGGCCATGCATGCATTCATGAATTATGATTGAGTTCAAATCATGTGAGGTGCTGAAATCCAGAGACAGAGGCAAGCAGATAGGGAGCAGGCACAACGCAGAAGCTGGGATGGAACAAGCTCTCCCCATGGTTTGATCGTCTACTCGAGATCATGCATAAACAGTTATATACATATATGTACAGGTTGACCATACTTGTGTTGGTTAGTGAGAACAGTGGCCCATTGCACAAGATGGGAACTCTCACTTTTATGCTGGTGACGGCTCTCGCTGTGTCGATGACGACTGTAAGAAGCAGAGGCCGATATGCTGCCTAACCATATCTATGACATGCCTCGTGAATGATGGCCCTATCAAACGAGCTGGCTTATGAAAAGAGCTTTACTTGCCCCATGCTTCTCTCTCTCTTTTTTTTGTTTGTTTTTTGCTTTGGTTGTAACGTGACGAGGACGAGGAACCGGCCGGAGATCCTGATCCCAAATGTAGAAGCTTACAAGGGGAAGGATACAAGATTTGCCATGTGGGGGTGGGAGCCCTTGCGACTCAAATGGATTGGATATATGTTTCGAAATATCATTAGGCTTACTGCCCATCATGTATGGTTGATTAATGTGGGGACGTGTACATTTATTCTTCTATCTAGATAGCTAGTGTTTGTTATATTGAGTGAATTGCTGTTAGGAAATGATACTTGCGAACACTTGACTCCATGGCTTCGACACTTTTAATTACTTCAACTTTAATCAGACGTTGGAAGTTTGCTAATTCCCATATCTAGTTATATTGCGGATGAACAAAAACGTTGTGATTACAGCTACTTTGTTTCAATGGCTTCAGTGGCCACGAGAGTGTTGCGCTTGGCGTTACAATACAATTTCTTTCCATTCTAGCCTCTTCCCAATCCTACTCTCTTGTTTTTGTTACTTTAATGCGTGGTCATCGGTGCGATAGATGTTCAAGCTTTTCGACCAACGTCTTGTCGTGATTGGAACCTCCAAAATCATATAAAAGAAGATGAATTAACCACACCATGATCAACTATTTATATCATTATAGATTTGATTTTGTGTCCACCATACTATTTTCCTATTATTATTCTAAGGCCTGGTGGGCCTCTAAAAAGGACTTAAAATAGGATTTATATGCTTATTTTAATTTGAAAATTAATTTAAAGAATAAAATTTTACTGTTAGTTTATATAAAGTCACTAATACCGTTCACGAATGACTGATATAAAATTAACCCAATAATTATTACTTATCTCTTTGACAAAACCCTAAATCGTCGTGATTTTCAATATGTATAACCAAAAGATAGAACGATTGATTGATCGCATGTCTTCGTTAAAACTCGTGCATTGATTGAAGTTCAGAAAAGCCGGGAAAAGGGCGAAGCCAGTTTTGAATTGCCAACACAATTTACTTGTACAAAGGTGATGTAACTTGTTTCTACTCATGGTGTTGTCGAAATGGGAAAGAGTCAGGCTTTGATCTTGTGAGGAGGGCACTGATAGCACTTCGTAAAGAGGCCAAAGGTGTCCACTTGTTGAACGAAGTTAAGCATACTTGCCCAACCCCCAAAGCCAAATCCCACCACCAACACCCACCCCACCACAAATGCGTTCAGGCAATACATGCCTGCCCATCCTCCCAGAAATGACGGTGGTCTCTCCACAGCATTCTGCAGTACAAGGAAATATACCATTTCAATATAAGCATTGTTGGCACTGAATGCTTATTTATTTGTTTTTTGAACACTATGTATACATGTAAAGTTACTATCTATGTCGACGACCAACCTCTCTTGCCAAAGCAGGAGCAAATGTTGTCATATGGGCCAGTGCGGGGATTATGTAAACGGTGAAGCTGACAAGGAGTGATCCAACGGTGGAGTTGATGGGGCCAAAGAAGGGGAAGATGATGGCCAGAAACCAAATGGGGATCACCACTGGTAGTCTAGCAAACGCTTTCTTGAACAAGCTCTTTGTTTCATGCATCCTTATGAACTTCTCCCACACAAAGTATAGGGGTGTGCAAGCGAACCCAAAAGTTATGAACTGCAAACATATTGCTTAAACTTATCATGATTAACATTGAAATACGGACATATTAATGACAGATTTGATCCGATCGAGTTGTAATGTTTTAGCTTGTCAAATTAAGAGCAAGCGGGCGTGATCATCGATGGATAGATCACCTGGTGAATGAGCATCAGAATGACGGCCATGTCTCTGAATCCTGACTTTGGCAGCAGAGCGAAGGCATTGGAGTGATTAAGTAACTTGTCACCGAATGCCCAATACACCGATATTGCAGATGGTAAGGTAAGAGTGAGCACGTAAAGAGTTGCAAACAAGTATATCAACTTGAACTTTTGTGGTTTCCACATGGCGTGCATTATTTCTCTGCATGTTTCCAAGGATAGATCTGATCAGACTACTTCACATGTAATAATATTGCACATGGAATGTCCTTATACTCACTTTCCTATGCATTAATGGATCTTTTCCAGACGACATATTAACTTATTAGCTGTTATCACTCACACTGTCACGGCATGTCCCCCAAAAGTGTACAAAATATTCGTGGCTCCAGTAAAATACAATACCATCTTGGTTGGTCCAGAGTGTGTCACTCCTTCAACCTAGTGGATGGAAAGGAGTATAAGTTGTGGATCATGGTTGATCAGGAGGGAAATTTATCATTTAGACCAAAGTTATAAGTTGCATCTTAATTTGGTGGGTTAATGCTCTTCCTGTTATGTTTATGGTGGATCATGAGTTTACCTGCCCATGAAGAAGTGAGGCAATTGCTAGATACCAGGCAGTGTAAGTAGTCATCATAAGCCCTAAGAATGACCAAATTCTGTAATTGTGGAAGGATGGAATGAAAACAGTAGTAGCACAACAGGCTCCGAAGATGTAAGTCCATGTTCTCTTGTCAAGATTGTCATTGAGGTAGTAGATGTTACTGCAAATGTTAACTACTAGCAATGTTAAGAAATAAGTTTTTACAAATTTTTTTCATGATGATATCAATTAGATCAGAAAATCCTCTCAAAATTAATTACCTGGCGCATGCAATCAGTTGAATTACAGACCCGAAAAGAAGGAAAGTGCAATTGAAAAGTAGGCCTGCGTTTCGCCAATGCTTCCCCAAAAGACCGTCCAGAACTTCAAACCACTACCATTCACATAATAAATATTGAAGATTAATACACAAACTCACATTGGTTATCTATCTGCTTGCAGGTAGCTTTAGATAAATAAACATAATATTAACGTATTAACTTTTTCTAAACAGAGACAAATGTGTGCTTTTGTGTTAGATAAGAACCCATAATTAAATTAACCTAGCTGAGGGTATCAGCTTTTTACAAGGACATTGCATTGACATTGTTTTGGTAGAGAAAAACTAATTAAATTACCTGGATGACATGGTTTCTAAAATCCATCTTTTCCCTCTCCTTCCTACTCCTGTACTCAACATAGAGGACACTTATAAGGTAAGCCGTCCAACTCCCCATCAATCCATAAAGCAACTGCAACAGAACCCCTGATAGCATCCCAAGCTGCGAAAAGGAGTATGGCAGCGTAAGAAGCACTTGAGCAACCTACAATCAAACATCGATCGACAACAACAAAAAAGAAGAAGAAAACATTAAACTCTTCTACCAACAAATGATCCAAACTAACAAAACTTAGTTCTCATGTATGTATTTTATGGGCAGATCAAGAATAATGTGAATCTCCAAAATACGTGGAAAAGAAAAATGCCTGGTTGGAAGCACAGCTAAACCATGCATCATAAACAGATCCACCATGCCAAAAGAGTATAGTCAACTTGCTCTTGGCATTTGGTCTCGCTTCTCCTTCCCTCTCCATCTCGACATAATTCCCAGCTATCACAGTCTCAACCTTCTCGGAGGCCATAGTTGATCAAATCCCTCTGTGCTAAGAGGGGCAGTAACGATACTCCAAGAAGAGCAAACCCAGTTGTCTATATAAATAAGACGAATCTCTTCAATTAGCTCACCATTCACAATGTATCATCCTTTCTATCTCTACTTCGCCGATCTTTCTCTGTTTGGAAATGGAAATGACGGTATATCTGGGGTCCGCCCAGCATGCAACGCACGAGCGGGCTGACCCACAAAACCAAGCTTTCTGTAAAGGAGACCACGAGGGGATAACAGAAGTGGAGAAGAGACCCATTTAAGAAATCAGGAGACATATGTTTGGTTTGATAAAGGTATGAGTCCTCAATGGATGGAATCATTGCATTCATGGGGCGACTTGTTGCTATACATGATTAGCGTGCATCTACAAGTGGCTTTGGTCCAACTTTAACATTTGTATAACACTTCACAGTACTCTAGCTAGGTGCTGATCTTTAATCGAAATACTAGCTTTACATATGCATAAAAATATTATGTACATATAGTTCTATGCATACTACAGGTTAGAGATAATGATCATGTGTTGCATTTGATTCCGACTTGGAAGGCTCACAGATGGAGGTACATGGGAGGGAAATGGACAACAAGCGTCTGAAATGAGATGTGATAATTTGCATTGAGCTTGACCAGAGCTGTGGCCTGGTGGGTCAGAATTAAAAGAGCAACATTTAGCTCCGCCGGAGAGCGACGCCGGTGCATCTCCACCGTTGATCATCCCTTCCCGGAGGCGCTAAGAATTTTCCGAATTAAAACACTTAGCCGATCATATATGGTTGTCCTTATCTGAAGCTGGCTGATATGTCTCAAGTCTTACAAATCAAAATGGGTGGAGAAATTTTTCAGTAAGTTACACTGTGCTAAGCTACAAATTGTCAATAGCTTTGGCATCCAAGTTTTTATAAGGAGTAGTAGACTACTAGTAGTCCACAAATGATCATATATCAGGCAGGACTTGGACAACACAACAATTGTCTCGGTATTTTCACTATAATCTCAAAACCCTTTTTTTTTTGGTTAATAAAAGTTACGAAGAAGCGCCGGTGATCAAGACTATCAAATTTATTTGCCAGTTCACATATACGTGTCCACGTATCATGTCTGATAAAAGTATTATTGGTTTACCATTTGGAAGGACCACCCACCAAGGGACAGCAGGACTTTTCTCGTTGCTTTGCTTTGATACAGTCCTTCGTATACAATGTGTGTGCCGAGGTACGAGATGTCATATTCTGAAAGTAGGCGGTGGGGGGGCACATGGCTGCAGAAGAAAAAGGGAAGAAAGGAGTTTCAAGCTCTTGGGTCACATCAGGGAGCTGAAATTGAGATGTTATGAACAATCATGACAAAGTTCATTGTATAATACCTCCAAAGATATGATGGGAGAGCATATACAGATTGATTCCAGGACCATTTAAGATTTGAAGTAGCTACAATGTCGACGAACGATATTGAGGAAGAAGTTTGAAATAACAAGAGGCCGCTAGGTAGCTGCTAATCTTACTGCAAGCACACGGTACTAAGGAGTAACAAGAGCGTTTGACTCTTTGTTGTTCATGTGAAGTAGTCTTCATTAATTACAAGTTGACGGATAGTATCCCAAAGGAAACGATCATTCACAGTGACAAATAATTAATTATACGTATAGGCTGTAGACCAGCCGAGCAGGAAATATTTCCCTACTCGAAAGCCCAAAATCTTGTAACTCAATGAGCTTACCATGCGAAATGAACTGTTTAGCATAAACATTATTTCCCTCAAAGTTGATAAAGGTTTGCGTTGTTTCTTTTCTGATCTTAGTCCCTCTAACCGTCATGATATCCGAGTGTTGTAAGCCCTTTAAATGGCAGTCCTGTTGGGATAGGTCCAACGTCTGCAGAACTTCCAACGGCGATACTAGTATAAGCCCCTCTAATTTCAATTAATATTAGCATGTATATTCATCACAATAACACAGCAAGGTAGGCATCTGCGTTCAATATATATATAACAAAAGAGTTTGTGTTGTGTAGTTTTTTCATGCCGTTGTGGTTCATACGCACGGTCGGGCTCGGCTCATCATGCATCCTAATTGTCTTGAATATGTACCTTAGAATATGATGATAATTTCATGAATATAACCGAAGAAAATGAGTTATAATAATATATGAGATTATGCTAGTTTATTTTTTATATGGATAGTGGATCGTAGAATTAGTTTTAGGTCATTTATTGCATTAAGATGTGTTATTTATTATTTTTGGGTGGGTTAATAGGTCTAGAATATGTCATTTTATTTTATTGAGTATATTTTATTTTATTAATATTTTATCATAATTATTTTATATATTTTTAAAATTTATTTCATAATATTGACTCGAATCGGGAGTGAATCAAATTTTTATTATGAAATTGCCATCACCATTTCCTTCACACACCCCCTCCCCACCTGTTTTGTTGCACCACCCCATGCCAACGACCTCGTCGCCGGCCATCCACTGCCAGCCAATGATGCCGCCGATTAATGCCTCTTCGCCACTTCCTCTCTTCCTTCTCCCTCTCCCTACCATTTTCTTCCCTTTTCATTCCTAGTCATACATTGCTACTCTATCAGAGCGGGGATTTCGTGCGACAACGAGATAACTCACTTTCAGCAAGGGGACTTTACTGGACGATCATATGGATACACGATCGACTGATGCTCTCAGGGAGAGAGTGGCACAGTTGGAGGTGTTGGTTCGAGGGTTGACCAATGGTGAAGGTCGGTGTTTGATCGGTTGGAAACCCTAGCCGGGCAGGTGGAAAGGGTTGCCGATGCACATGAATCCAGCAGTGTGCGAGGAAATAGAATGGCTGAGATGGTGGAGGATCTTAGGGCATGTTTGGAGGAAGTTCGTTCAAATTTGGCTCTTCTGAAGCAGGTAGTACTCAACCAGCCCCAGCATGTGTTTGCTGGCCAGGTAGCCGAATTTCCAGGAAGGCTTAAGGTATCGGAGCCAACGAAATTTAGAGGAATCAGATCAGTAAAAGATCTAGAGAATTTCATCTGGGAGATGCATGAATATTTTCGAGCTGCTGAGATTCCTACTCATAAACAAGTTTCGATGGCCCGTATGTTTTTGACTGGCGATGCCAAATTGTGATGGAGGACACGCACTAAGGACGGAGAGAACCTCAGTGATGACAACGACCTCCAGCGACCACCCCTAGCCTCTTCCCCCCTTTTCCTACTCTTCCCCAAGCTTAGATGGCACGTGCACGATGACCCACGTGACCCAAGGCGGCATAGCAAAATAGGGGGGGGCAATCAGAGTGCCAAAATACGAGGTAGGGGGGAGGGCGGGGGGGGGATTCTATTTCCCCGTGTTGGATTTGATTGGGCC
>JAVDBV010004567.1:0-12300 GCA_032619315.1 Piper longum | reverse complement strand
TACTCAGACAGTGGTTGTGCAACTCGGATGGTGATTGTGCAACTTAGTGGGTGACAATGCTATCGAAGTGATGAGGGTCTGATCATGATCATGGATGTCGTGAACCCACTACTGTCTCTGACTTGTCTTCCTCCATGTGTTTGTCTCCTCTGAGGTGGTTGCTATCAACTTAGCTTAGGTTTTTCAACCATGTGTGTCTGATCCAGAAAGATTTGGATCATAGTGGTGACATGTACAATGGTGAAACAATATCGAGCCTACACTTATCACGTAGAATCTGGGGTAAGTACTTTTATAAGCACTAACTGGCTCTCAATTGTAATCACTGATCACACACTGGTGTAATCCTATCAAATATCTAATTTTGTAGGCAATGGTGGTCTTGATCTCCTCCTTGTCATGTCAAGGCCTTTGTATGGCAAAGAGAAGCCAAAGAAGCCGTCGGGACGAACATAAACTAGTGGAAGAGGGGGAAGCGGTGAAATGCCCATGGGGCTATAGATCCACCTTGCTACTCATCCTCATCCACTACTATCTCCTGGTAATAGTCCATCCTAAGTAATCTGCCCCAAACTCTCATGTGTGCTCAAAGTACTCTAGTGGCTCCGTTTGCATAACTATAGCCTTTATCTAAAAAGATTAGTCTAAGGGTCAAAGTTCTTCAACGTATACCTCAAACTATGTCTGATGGATTTGAACAAGGTATGTGGTGGTCCAGCTCATGTGCCAACTAACTTTGTCAGTACCTCAAACTCCCTTATGATGCCATTCCTTATAACTTCCACTCACAATATACACCATGTCCCAAGGAAAGAGGGCTGATGCGGTGACATGCAAAAGATGGACAAGTGTTGCAATGTCCCCGGTGCCTTAAGTACTCCTGGTCACTATCCGTCTCAACCTAAACTGATTGAACATGTGGACACTCTAAGTCATTGAAAACTTTGGCATAGTAAAAGGAAAGGTCAAGTCTCTAAGCCTATCATGACATTCGTCTGAGATCCCTGTTGGTGTTTACCAAAATTATAATCTGATATCCATCTCATAACTTCTCTATATCTACTAATAATGAAGCATACAATACTCAGGTCAGACTAAGCGAAAATCTAAAATCTTAAGAAAAGACCAAAGGAAATACATGTCAACTTGGCTAACTACAACTCCATACACTTGGCTCAAAATAAAAATTTTTCATCTCAATTGGCTAAGACATGGCTCTAATACCAAACTATAACACCCTAATTTTGGTTCACCTAAGAATCAAATAAAAAATATTACGATCAAGTCGAGTCATGTCTAAAGCTACAAAATAGTAAGACTTGGTCAATAAAACAGATCGAATTGCACAATCTCCGTTCGAAGAGCACAACCATAGACTGCAATGCACTACAATCGACTGAATGAATGCTATTGTGGTCCAAGCATGCAGTTATTGTAGAAGCAAAGGCCAAGTAGTTACCTCACCCTACAGGAGGACTACTTGAGGATGTTCTTATCCTTGCATGAAGGCTACATGTCACAGATTTATGAGCTGAGTAGGGTTAGAGTTTGAGCAACATAATAGAGCTACAATGACATCAGTAGAACACAAGAGAGTTAGGAAAATTGAGGTTAATTTGATGAGATGACATATGATCTGACTTCACTAGCTCACTTGCAACCATTGTCTTGACTTGATATGCATGGGTCAAATCTATAATACAAGATAACCCCATCAGACTGTGTCGGTGACAATCTTCAGAGCGATGTACATGGATAGAGTTAGAGAAAATGGAAGTATGACCTCCTGATGGGATGACCACAGTGGTCAAATTGTTCCGTCAACATGACAGCATATGTGTGGGCTACAGCCAGGGTACACAGATCAGTTGATTAGTAGATGGTTAAACACATAGTGTGATCCCATTCAGTGATTAGCCCAGCCAACGAGAGGATATTGACTCGTATTAGAATTTTGGAATAGATGGCGGGTTAAGTGAGGGTGACTCCTTCAGAGAGAGTCTAATTTCCTTGTGCTACGCCAGTACGATTAAGTTCTTACCTTGAGTATTAGGTTTGAGACTTTGCCTCGAGTATAGGAGGTACCTTATGGTACTGTTTAGGGCTTGTAGTATAGGTAGTAAGTAGTAGACCAGTTTTGAGGCAACGACTTCATCCTAGCTTGGGAGCGATGCTGACCTGGACTTTAGGCAAAACGGGCCATGATGACCATGTTGAGTGACACGAATGTATGCTCATCTTGATTGATACAATTTCTTGAGAGTTTACCGTAGTGGTAGTAGTCATGCAAATCAAGGTTAGTGCTACAAATCTGTATGGGAAGGCAAGTCATACACCATTGAAAAATGGATGAGACACATGTCAAACCTCACTATGAGTCTTCGTAGGCTCGAAGGAACATAGTGGTTCTTTGGATAGTTTGAACCCCACCCATTTGGAAGTGTGTGACTAGTACATACCAAAAAACACATGCCTACTATTAGTTGATTGAACTAGAGCCACTTAGGAGCCGTCTCTTAGGCTTGCCATTGATTGGTTATTCCCTAGGATGGGCGCCTATGGCCAAAGTCCAATCAAGATGATCTTAGAGACATGTCCATGGACCTACACATATTTTTGAGTCACCTAATATCATATGCAGAGTTTTCATTACCATATTGTGACTCACACTAAGATCCTCACATCACTACAGATAGAGTAATGTACATACTTGGTAGGATTTTCTCAGCTTAGTGTACTCTCCTAGCACACCTGATGTTAGATCACGTGTACTGAGAGATTGATATGGTTTTTTTTTTAATTTAGTTTTCTTTCAATTTTGGATTTACAATTCAAAGCATTTTATTTTTTTTGGAAACATATACTATTGAGTGGTGTCTTAACTATTTTGTAAAATAAGTTAAAACACAATAAAACTTCAAAAGACCTTTTATTATTAAGATAATTTATATAAATATATTGATAGACTTTTTTTGTTAATTTTAATTTCTATAATTGTGTATTTTTCTCTCAAACGAGCTACATTCAACTTTATGATTGAGCTACTTTCAAGCTTCAAATGAGTTGGTTTCGAGCTCCCATACGAAATGGTTCAAGTTCCTAAACAAGCTAGTTTCTAGCTCCCAAACAAGATGGTTCCGAGTTCCTCAAAATTTAACATTTTAAGTGTATTCGAGCTCAAGTTTAGCTCGAATAACATCAGAAATGCTGGAGTCAATTTCAAGTATATATGCTCAAAATTCATTCAAAATTGAGTCGAGTTTGGACGAACTTTGAGTTTTTAGAGTTGAGTTCGAGCACAAGCTGAACTCGACTCGCTCGCTTGTTTAGCTACCCTAAGAATGATACACCTACTAGTTAGAGTCTTAAAGTAGTGTAATCAATGTTCTACTAGAGATTCATTCTTTTTCTATATTACCCATAGACACTAGATAAAGCCGAGCATTTTCACACTCACTTTTCTAAATATATCAGCCCTACCATCAATTTACCCAGATTGTTGAGATGAGCAGATATTGACTAGTGCACACTCACTGTTCCATGTAGTTTATGTTTTCATACTCCTTGAGACACGCTATGCATGTACAAGTTTTCTCGCCACCATTTCATCATAGAGTGCTCCCTTCAGCAGTAGTTAGTGATTATATAGATAGTTACGAGAGTCATAACAAACAATTGATGTACAAGTTCAATAAAATAAGTAGCAAGGATTTGTACATGAGTTGAAATCAATAAACCACAAAAAAGAGTAGGGATAAGAAATTAAACACAAGGATTTTTGAAGAGGTTCCCAAGTAGTTCATCCTCTCTTCTACATTACCCTATCTTACGATTGGGTAGGACTTCTATGTTTTACTATGGCAAAACTAAATGAATGCCATAACCTAACTGCACAACCACTTGTTCTTTACCAAACAAGACCCAGTGTTTCTCAAGTCACTTGTCCTTCACAACACTTAAACCCGAGCCGGCTTCACAAGATACACTTGTCCTTCAACTCGAGTAGGCTTCACAAGGTACACTTGTCCTTCATCCCTTGACCTTTCACTCAATTTAAGAAGCCAAAACTTGTCGCTTACAATTACAACCACTCATGCTACTCCACACCCAAAGTGTACAAACACCACAAGTGCAAACAAACACTACAACAAGATCAACGCGATCTTTACAGCAAACAAAAGAGATAAGCGATACCAAGTGTACCACAATTTGTTGTGAAAAACCATAAAGTTGGTAGAGTAAAGCTTATCCAAAGCTTATGCTTAATTTAGCTTTTCAAAGTTAGTCCGAACTATGCTCCCACTTAGAACACTTCAAAACTTTGAATATTCATATACAAGCTCTTTTCTTATATTAATAACAAGCTCCTTATATAGGCACATAAGTCCATAGTTTGTACAACATCCAACCATTAGCATTAATGTGGAGAAGACTCATCTAAACTTCAAAACTAATTTCTCTCCTCAAATTTGAATTCACAAATTCAAATAACTTCACACATTCAAAGCTTTAGACTCCACTTTACTATCTGGTTTTCAAGAAGCCTTCAAGTCTTCGACCTTGATCCAACGTGACCAAGATCATGTCTAAGTTCACACTTACAATACATTCACTATAACATGTCCAAAATCAATCTGAAATATCACACATTCCAAATTAAACAAATTACAAGTGGACTTTGAATAAACTTGTTCTAATTTAACAAAACCTTATCATAAAAAGCAATTCATCATGTTATCCACATGATTTATGTTTCATCATCAAAATCCGAAATGCACAAGTCTAAGAGTGAATACTAGGAAGTTAAAAATGAAAGTTAACTGGGTTCGCACCTGTGACCTTCCACCATGAAAGATATTTTTATTGTTATTTTTTTAAGAAATCGTGGTTAGAAAAATTCAACCTCGTGAGCTTCCATAGTGAAAGGTGTTTTAATTTTTTTTAAAATTTTTCTTGTACTATAATTAGCAGATTCTCTTACTTTTAATTTCAGACGAGTATTGAGTTCCCTTTTATTAATTTACACTTTTTTTTTTGAAAAGTTTAAAAGTAAATTAAATTAATAAATCAATCTCCTCATCCCATTGGTCTCAGAGAGAAAAATTAAAGCTCATGTATTAATTTAAAGTTATTTTAAAATTAATTTTTATTATAATCGTTTTGACTATTATAACAAAAGGTTTAAAAGTAATGGATTGATTTGAAAATCTATTAAATACACTAATTAATTTTTTTACCTATGTAAACTTTGAGCAGTGAGACCACAGAAATTGTAACTCACATAAGTTGTTAACACGTATGCACACAAATCTCTATATCAAAAATCCTTAGAAGCTTTCCCTTCCAAATGTATGAAAATCAATGCCTTAGAACAAAAGGCTTATTAAAAACAAATCTTTACTTCAAAATATCATTGCCACAAGTAATAATCTTTATATATATAGCAACCATCAGTTTTTTTGTTCCAAAAGTTTTGTAGTCATCATTTCACTTAAAACATCAATAAATTCAAATGGCCGGAATCCACAACCAGAAACCATAAGATTCGTTCACCACTGTTATAGCCCCATCACTGACATGAAACATCGCCAACTTATTTCGCACGCAGACACCCCAATCTTTGGTCGGCTCGAGGAACCCCAATGTTTGGTCCATCTCGCCACTGGGGCCACTCATCATCTTGTATGATTTCTCGTCTTGTAGTACGTAAGCAGCTCTCTCTTATAACTTCCTTGTACAAGCATCCAACCTATATATAGATGACCGATTCTACATATTCCTTCAAATCTTCTTTGTGCTTCTTGTTCGCTTCCACAAATTGCAAACATTTCACTTTCAGTTGCTTGATCATCTTCGTCTTTTTGGCTCAACGACGTTTCTCATCTCTTGGCTAGGGAGCCTCTTGCTTGTTAACTCATCCGAGCTCTTCCCTTCTGTTGGTGGTCTGCACTATTTTGAAGCCATGCAGCTTTTGGGTAGTATCAGATCTCGCAGTGGGCGAGGCCAGGCGCTGCTGCAAGACATGAAGGTTAGTTTGTTACATGGTTCCTGCAATTTGATCCTTTTGGTTACCACTTGAGTTACCATAATATGGTTTTTATAATATATATCATTAGATCACATTTCTGAGTTTATATATTCACGGGAGATTACTAGCTAGGTGCTCACTCCGATTAACCCTTTCGAAAAACCAGACCATTTTTTTTTTTTTTGAAACAAACAACCTATGGTGGAGGAGATTTTAGTGGTATTTTCGCCACCAATCAAAATCGCAGAAAATCCGTTTTTCTTGAAATTGGTAGGCTTTGGTTTTTCTAAAAATTGAATTCTTCATGCTAATTTTTGATGAACTGATGACTCGGTGATTATGCATATTTGTTAGGGAATGTCTAGTTTTCATGCTTGTCCTGGAATAAGCACGAAAAATAGACATTAATGTAGCACAAATTTAATCTTTAAAATTAGCCGTGTCCTGTCATATGTTTTTTAAAATGATTACTCCAAAATGGTTTCGTCTCAATATTTTTTTCCATCATTTGAGTTTGATCGAAACTTTGTGTTGAATTATTTGTCACGTTCATGACTGGTACTCATGTACACTTTTGTGGACGCGGCTTATTCTTGTCTTGATTTTCTTTATTTTCTTTTCAAACTGCTTACATTTTTGGCCATTATGAATGGGTTGAAATTTTTGCGCTGTGCTACATTTATTCAGAAAGTTGTGTACAAATTGGACATCACAGACGTCACAGCCAAGCAGAAAGCCATGAAAGCTGTGTCCACCCTTCAAGGTAATCCTTTGGCATCTCCATTTTCAAACTCATAAACATATCAATTTCCTCCAATCTCAAATTGTAATCGCCGAGAACTATTGAACCTCACAACAACTAGGGGTATACCCGCGCTTTGCGCTGTTTTTTTTATATATATTGATTATACTTTTAAATAATTATTGTTTTTAAATTTTTACGTTTATAAGTTATTAATTATAATTAGTTATCATCATCTTTTTACATTATACACCGTCCTATTACCATATATAAAATGATTTTTAGCAGGGTTTGTGTATCTTATTTTTTTTCTATGTTGATTATTTTTTCCAACAAATATCATCATTTTATTCTAAATTATTCATAATTAATTATCTTCTTCTTAGTTTTATAAATTTAATTAAATTTATTATATTCTATCATGTTATATATATATATATATATATATATATATATTGAGAGAGAGAGAGAGTAAAATATAATCCTTCTTAAATTAATTTGTTTGTACAAATACTCCTGTGCCATTGCGTGTTGCACGTTCTGTTCAGTTTTCTACCTCTTTTATGTTTTATACATTTTTAAAATGTTAAATGATGTAAACTAAATCAAAGTTGAGCTAAATTGATCAACTATATTTTCTTTATAAGCTTATTAGTATTATTTTATAATTCTTATATAAAAAGGATATATTTTACATAATTCAAAAAGTTTGTATATTTTAAACTTCGCAAACAAGTTCTCCATTGGGGGCAAACAAGTTCTATTATTTTTTTAATTATTAAATATTTTATATATTGATTATACTCGCCAATAAGTATTATATTCTATTTAAATTTACAAAAAAATAATTTTATTTAATTTTACGTATTTGAAAATATTTTATAGAGATTTATGCCGTTTTTAATTTGTATTTTATTATAATTTTGAAAAATTAATATATTCAAATTACACTTATTTATACCTTGTTAGGATTCGAATTAAATATACTCAAATGATTTACCTTGTCTGAATTTCATATATTTCAAAGAATTTAAAGCAACTTAAAATACAATCTAACTTAGATTGAATTAATATTTGATTATATATTTTATTTGCAAGCTTTGACTAAAATAAGTGTCTTAGTTAAATTCGGATTTAATTAAAAACTTTATTAATATTATTTTATAATTTTTTTAAAAGATATATGTTAATTAAATAAATCATTAATATGTTCTAGGTAAGTACAATCCTAAATTATTTAATCTTGCATATCTAAATTCAAATAAAAATTGGGAAAATATGATATTTAATTTGGCCCATACACGAAGTGCTTCGTTTGATGGTAATTCCTCGCTCGTTTCTTTCCACCTGTATTTCTTCTTTCATTATTCATCAGTCATAAACTGAAAATGTTCATGCAATTAATATCCCAATGAATTGAAATCTAAATTGCTAATGTAAAACTCCTAAAGTTCTAGGAATTGTATTCTTTCAAAATGGATTGTACACTAGAAAGAACTCTTGAGTCCATAGATTCATACCTTCTCTATGGCCTTTATTGCTAAACCAAGAACTCTTGAGTCCATAGTTGCTAAGTTCTTGCCCAATGGACAGGATTCTTTGGCGATCTTCTGAGGAGAGGGATGAGATTATGCCCTTGTTGATGCTCTCCACTGAAAAACAATTGTACAACATGCAGCAATTATTCAAGTGCTCCTTTTGTTACGACGATTTTCTAAGCGTCGATGCAGTACCTAACATTTTGGTTTCGCCTCTTTAGTTTTGTTTCTAATATAACTGACACTCTTCTTGGTACGATCAAATATATATGATACAAACTCACACCTAGACATAGTTAGATATGATAACGGATGTAGATCTTAATAGATCATATATAATCTTTTAGTACGTTAGATATATATAGTTACATAGTTAGATATACTAATTGATAGAGATACGTAATTAAGAGATATATATCTTCCATACATCTTATATAATTATTAATTGTATCAACAAAACAAATCATCCCATTTTCTAATCTCTCATTAATCGAGAACACTTGTCAAAATTTGCTCTCTTATTATATATAGATATATAGATAGAAGATTGAGACCAATGAATAAATATCAATTAACCAGTCATTCATATTCCAACAGGAGTCGATTTCGTTGCCATTGACATGGATACAAAGACATTAACTGTGATTGGACTGGTGGACCCCGTGGATGTGGTGGGCAAGCTAAGGAAGAACTGGTCCACAGATATCATCTCTGTGGGCCCAGCAAAGGAGCCTGAGCAGCCCAAGGAGGAGGCACCAAAAGAAGAGGCCAAGAAGGAAGAAGCAAAGGAGGAGGCTAAAGGGGAGCCCAAGAAAGAGGAGGTCAAGAAGGAAGGAGATGACAAGAAGAAAGAGGAGCCAGCAGAAGAAGCCATCAAGGGTTACAATTATGGGGTTTACACTTATCCTCCTAATAATGTGAGTGCTCCGCACTATTATGCACACAGCATGGAAGAGAATCCCAATGCTTGTGTTGTATCATAATTATTAGTTGCGCTTTGTGTGTACGTAAGCTTGATCATAACTAGAAGCTGGTTCTTGTATTTTCTCTACATACATTTCCATGCCTAGGCAAGCTAGCTAAAAGTTTATAGTTTATTTTGTTTGTGTATGCTTCATGTACGTGTCCATGTATGAAAAAATGTTCAATTTTGACAATGGTAGGCATATGTATTAAGAAATAATAATATGTACGACACTATAAAAAAATATTGCCTTTTGTCTCGATAAGCCATGGAGCATGTTTAAGATGCTATACTACCATAAGTGAAAATAATATCCATAGTGTAATTATAAAAACAGTGGAATAATATCTTAAATGTGCATAAATTCACGGCTATACAATCAACAAATTATATTGTCATGCAGTATATATACTTTGGACATATTTTTCTACCATTTTTAAAATTATTCGTGGGCTATATTTTCCCTTACGGCATTATAATCCATAACAGTCTTAATTATGCTCCACATCTCATCCTGGGCAAAAGTAAATTTTTTTGTAATGCACGCATCATTTTACGTTTGTGGATGGTGATATATATGCCAAACTGATGTCTGATGTGGGCAAAATTACAAATATTCTATGACAAGTTTGGTTATTTGCCGTATTAATTCAGAAATATTTTTCTAATATGGTATGCTTGTTTGGCATCAAAATAATATGAGATGAATACTTTAAAATAGGCAACCTTATATTTGATTAATCTCTTAAATACTTCATTTAAACAAAGCAGGTATAATTAAACATCAATTGTAAGATAAGAATACCTACAAAAAAAACAGGGTTCTCAAGCGTTAATCGAATCATGACAAGTACTATCCAACAATTGAAGTTAAGAAGGAAACGTGAAGAAATTAGCGACCGAAAAATTAGTTCTTCATGTGAAAAAATTCTTTGAAGAGATTTGTAGTGATGAACTTGGATCTTCGTTGACAATATTTTCGTCAATGAAACCTTATTTTTATAGTGGTGAAGATAAACTGATCAAAATCTACGTTGCATCAATTATTTATTACTTTTGTGATACAAAATTTCCAAAACTAATTTGAGGGAAAAGTAGTAAGTGAATGGACAGGTGGGTTCCCCAACACGTCGACTTATCTTTTATAGGCTCCAAATTATTTGGTCGGTTCAAATCTTGACCTACATCACCGTCATGATTTAACATGGGAAAGGCCATTCTCAAAGCCAAGCAAATTCTCAACTTTTATAAATAGTTTACAATCATAGATTGGACTAGCTTATGTCATTAATGTCATTTATTTAATGGAATGTTGAATTTTAAAACATTAATGACAAGTTTAGACTAATTAACCAAACCAATAAGAAATTTAGACTCAGATTGTGGAAACGAAAGTCACAATCATATAACTATTTAGAAAGGAAACGTTTTGCGGTTAACGGTCTTGACGAGAAATTTGTCGGTCGGAGGAGGTACAGTACGACACCGGCACACTACATAAAAATGAAAATAAAAATAAAGTTTTTTTGAGGTCCAGTACACGATTATTGCGAGTTTTTTATAGATCTGTACAAAGTTGTCAATTCGCCACATTGGAACCTTTTTTTATTTCATCTTCTGATCGGGGCACCGGGCTTTATTTTGCTCCATTTGCCCTTAAATTTTTACTTTGGATAGCAGGCTATAGCTCTGTTAGAGTTGTTGAGCTAATTAAATTCATAACTCAGATTCAAGAAACCAAGCAGGTCTGAAGACTCAATTAGTTATCACTAAAGCACGTCCTATTAAACATCCTTAATAACAGTTTTGAAGTTTTAATAATAGATGGGCGTTTTCATCTATATATATTTAGCTGCTCATTAGGTACTAAAATCAATATTGTCCATAGGATCTCAGAGCTTTTCATGTCATTTACCTTCTTTAAAATCGTAAAAAAACACAAGGTCAGCTCATTTGTTTTGTATATACATTATATCAAACAAGACTCATTTGTCTTAGTATTTGCACCTCCTCAAAACGGATCCAACGTACTTAACATTATATCGAACAAAATTAATGTTTTTTATTTTCGCCAAACATTCTTACTCCTCAAAGCTGACGAATCTTGTTGGTGTCAACCGCTCCCTAGAACATGCTAACAATGTATCACAGGCACTGAGTTTCATATTGTTTCATATTATATAATTAATTTAAATTTTGTACATAAAATTTGTTTGTTCATAGACATGTATATATAGTATTGTCAGTTGATTCGAGTTACCCACTTGTAGTTATGCCCAGTTCAGGCCAGTCTCGAGTTAGTTCGAGTGAGTTTGTGTCACATAAGTCTTCAGATCATAAGTATAGGCCCCAGATAGCTGTATGAGCAAGTTTTCCATGATTACTTCAATTATGATATATCAGAGTATGAGTTATCAGTATACAGAGGTATATAAATTTTTGTTACGAGTTAACTAGCATTTTATAGCTAGATCTAGGTTATTGCACCATTTAGTATCCGTTTGAGATTTTTATGTTATCTCATTTGCATGCATCATAAAGATTTCGGATCACTAGGTTGCCCTTATTGGCCAACTTGATTTGGTCACATATTTTTACTTGATTGGGTTTGGAGTTTTGAGGTTTATTTAGTCTTCATGCCTCATTCCTGCCTATATAGTCATTTTTAAGCTTCGAGTCCATTTCGACTTTTAACGGTCACGGTCAGATCTTTCCATCTAATATATATATATAATATAATATAAAGTTTTTCTGCACCTTGGGAGGATAGATCTGGGCCACTGGATTTCGATCCAGTGGCCCGGATGCATCATGGAGGAGAAAGCGTTTTTTGCGCCATACTGCATTTGGGAATCAAGCGACCTAGATCCATCATCCCGACCAATATCCCACCAACCCACCCATTTGCCCGCCTCGCCCAGTCCAAGCCGCCGGCCCCCCCCGCCACCACCCTCCGTTGCGCTGCCCAAAGCCACCCTTGGGACGGGCGCAGGGGCGGCACGACGGAGGGCTGTAGCGGGTGGCCGCG
>JAVDBV010004564.1:0-11104 GCA_032619315.1 Piper longum | reverse complement strand
CACTAGACATTTCTAAATATGATATGAGATAAACCTAATAATTTTCCTTCTTATACATTATATCACTTGTCATATATTAAATCCATATGTTATAGTAAAATTTTGACCTTTAAAATAGATTTAAAATAAGTGTTATCTCTTAATTTAAAAATTAATTTAAAAATTAAATTTTCTTATTAACTATATAAAAGTTACAAGTGTGGGATAAACTTGAAAAGGTTGCTTCGTTTTTTTTTTTCTGCTTCGTTTTTTTTAATGACAAAGTTTGCAATATGGAAATGGGTGTCATGTGTGGGAGGAGCCTAGTATACAAAAAGGCCGCAGGTGGAGAGCTGAGCGGACGGGCCCACGTGGTTAAGTGCTTTGGTCATAAGTGGAGGACGAGAATCATCATGAATGTGTTTTTGGCAGATTAAAAGAAGGATTAGAATTGGGATTAGTAAATAGTAACGCTCTTGATTTGAAAACTAGGAAGACTCGGCGGCCAACAGGTTAAGAATCATAGGTTGGCCAAGTTTTACCTTTGTTTACGTTAACCTTTACTTTCTTTAAAAAATATTTGTTGCCATGATTAGTGATTGGTGTTAGCGAGCGGTGACTAGCAAAGTATTCACTGGGTGTCAAGTTAAATATCTGTATAGTACTTGATGCTTTGCCCAAGTTATAATACTTGATTAATATAAGGTCATTAGGGTGACGAGTTAAGCGGCTATATCTATGGCGGGTTTTCCTCCTATTGTGTTTTTGTTTGTATTTTTATAAAAGCGAATTTGATTGTGTTATAACCTTTATTATAACCAATATTAGAGGGTTGAGTTTAAAGAAAAAAATATTGTAACATTATTTATTTGCAAATATTTTTTTACCACAACTCTCTAAATACATCTAGTTATTTTAGGGTTACTAAGTGAAAATGTATCAAAATTAGGGTTGCTAATTAAGCGAGCTAGCTCGTGAGTATTTGGTATTCAATTTGGTTTGATTCAGTTCGACTCGGCTTTAAACTCGACATTTAAATGCTCGAACTCAAACTCGAATTATACGAGCCGAGCTTGAGCAAGGTCATGTTTGACTCGACTTGACTCAGTTATAATTCTAATTCGACTTGTAGCTCGACTTTGAACTCGACTCGATAAAATAATATAATAATATAATTTTTATATTATATTATATTATAATATATATACTAATAAGTTTGATTGTAACTAGTTATATTTATTTATTTACAATATTCTAATATAAAAATGGTACAGTTGAGATGGTAAGCATCAAGTCCTTGACTTCAAAGGTTTGTGGGTTCAAATCATGCCAACTCTCGTTTAGCACCCCTAATCGAAACACCCCTTGTTATTATCTTCTCATTCCTCTTGGCAACTATAAAACTATTAATTCACTTAATCAACAAGCATTTACTCCCAAAATTGAATTAAAAATGGATCAACTTCTAATCTATGTGAAGACCCTTTCATAACCCTAGAAAGATAAAGCCCATATACTAAAAGCCCAAAAAATCAAACACCATCTTCTCCACCGTACCTTTCCCGCCCCCGCCACCTCCAACGTCCTCTTCCTATCTTCTCCAAGAAATCGCCATTCTCCGCCACAGCCGCCGCCGACGCGACGACGACATGGTTATGTTCCTCATCCTCCTCCGCGTGCTCGGGTACGCATTAATGGCGTACTATGTGACGGTCCTTTCCGGGAACATCGCCACCGCCATCGCCGCCTACGAGATGGACAAGAACCACCTCCTTTTCAGCGATGGCCAGACCGCCTTCTCCCTCTTTGTCCGCCCCATCCTCCATGTCATCATAGTCTACTATCTCTTCTGGGTGCTACTGCCAAGGTGGGCGAGGAATCGCCTTGGTCGCTTTCGTTGGTTGTAGTGGAGATTGGATGGGAAGCATGCAGCATATGCAGGTGGAGCTACCCCGGATCTTCTTCTTAGTGATGATGTGCTCCTACTTTTTCATCATGTTTCTGTTTCATTCATCATTTTCTTTATGGGTTTCTTCAACTTGCCGCTTGATCCCTCTTGATTTTGTTTCTTAATTGATCGCCATGCATCTTCCTTCTTCTTTGATCCATTTTTTCTCTAGATTTTCCTTGCTCTGTTCTTGGTTTTTACCAGGTTCATGGTGGTCGTCTCTGTGTTTTGATCTGTAGCTATGATCTCCTCTGAGCGGGGTTCATTTAGTTTGTCGCTTTAGTATTGTTTACCTGTTCTTGCATGGGAAATTACAAGCGGCAGATTTTGTTCTAACTCTGATCTTCGCAATGGGATACAATATGCCAATTCTGTCCCGTTGTCATGTTTCGGGTTTAAATTCCGCCTAGAAATCATATGCTTTTGCAGTTCATCGATCTTGATCATGGTCAATAGATCTTCTGATTTCTGGATCTCCGACCCGTTTCCATCCTTGCTCTGTTCTGCTTTACATCATATGCATGGTGATCGGTTATCAAAATTCTAGCCATCTTTTCTGACGTTGGCTCTTCCTCTTTTACCCATTCTTTATTGTTCTTGGGTTCTTGCATGGCAAACTGTTCTCTTATCCTACACATGTTTCTTCACTCCTGAGTTACATGCCATGTGAAATCCCAATAATGAAGCATATCAATTGGTTTCGGAGCTAGTAGTTTCCAGCACTTCTTGATCCATCGGTCATTATTCATGATGATATCAAGTATTGAATTGATCCCTTACGACAAGATCATATAAGAGCTTGGCAAGTAGGATTTAGAATTTTGGAAGGTGCATTACTATCTGTTGCATAAAAAAATAGACGATACATGCTATTGAGTATTTTCCTTCATTTGTACAAATCAAAGTTGTCACACCGATGTAAACCAGGAACCAATTCCAGCTGGTCTACAAGTTCTTTGCTTTGTTTTGGAATGACAAATAATGGAAGTGATGAAATCAATAATCGCGAGGGATTTAGTGTTTAGCATGAACTAACAATTAATTTTGTTCCTTCTTTCATGAAAAAAATAGTACGAACGTTTAGAGGATGAAAACGATTCTGTCAAGTTTAAAAAGTCCAATATGTGTTTTGAGAACGTTTGGTCGAATTCACTATTTTTTGGTATTTTTATATCAACGTAAGTTGTTACAAATAATTATATATATATATATATATATATATATATATATTTCAAATCAAATAAATGGAAGTGTTCTATTTAGAGAATCCCCTATTTTTATTCCATAATTATCCCATCCAAAATATTTAGGAGTGTTAAATGAGCGAACGAGTTGAACTCGACTTGTATTCGTACTTGGATCGAATAGTTTGAAGTTCGTTTAAACTCGACTCTAGATCGAAGAGTTTTGAATATGCATGCTCGAGCTCGACTCGGATATTTTTTACGTGTTCGAACTCAATTCGAGTTCGAATAAACTTAAACTATTTAAATTTTATGAGCTTAAACCCAGCTCGTTCATGAGTTTGAACTCAGCTTAATTAAATGTCAAAAAAATTAAAAAATAAAGTTGACATGATTTGAACCCATAACCTTTGAAACCAAAGACTTGATGCCTACCATCTCAACTATATCATTTTTTTTGTAAAAATATTATAGATGAATAAATATAACAAGTTATAATTAAACTTATTAATATATATATATATAAATTATATTATTGTTTTATTTTATCAAGTTGAGTTCGAGTTATAACCGAGTTGAGTTGAATGAAACACATCCTTGTTCAAGCTCGACTCGTAGGATTCGAGTTCGAGTTTGAGTATTTAAATGTCGAATTTCGAGTCGAGTCGAACAAGTCGAACATCTAATGCTAACGACCTGGCTCGCTCAATTAGCCGCCCTAAATATATACTAACCTAGCTATATACAAGCATAATAATCACTTTGAACATTCCTTTCATACATAACATATGGGCTTCGCCCCAAACACTAGCGCTCCCCATTGGAATCATCGCTAAACCAGAAAATCGAGAGAAACCACGTGATTTTGTGCGATGAAACCGGTACCAGCGAACAATGAGGGACGAGATCGATGTATGATTAAAAAATTCATAGCAAATTTTCACGTCTCATTAATAATAACAGATCAATTAGTACACATTTAATAGACAGTATAAAAGCAATATACTGTTCAGTATAACCATTAATCAGTATGAGCTGATATATCCAATTAATTAATTTCTCGCTTGGGCCATACCAATGTAGAAAAGAAAAAATTAAAATTGGGAAAATATCATAAATAACATTTCAAAATGTTTGTTTTCAAAAATAGTCAAGTATACAAAACTAAATCAGAAATAGTCATTTTTTAAATTTTCACATCAATTATAACCAAATTCTATCATTTTTTAAATAATGACAAAAATACTCATAAGATTTATTTTTACTAATACTAAAATATATAATAGATAATACTTAAATTTGTAATAACTTTATATATAAAAAATTTAATTGATAAATATTAAATAGAATACAAAACTATATATTAATGAGCTAAAAAGAAAAAAAAAATATTTTTGTTGAATTTCGGACAATTAAAAAGAAAATTAAATTTTAGGCCATCAAAAATAAAAAATAAAAAAAAATATTTTTAGGTGTTCAAAATTTTAATGTGAAATTTTTACATTTTATTAAAAAGGAAATGTTTGTTTTATCCAACATATTTTTATTATGAATATTTTTTTTAAAAAAAATAAAATATCATTCATTATATAAAACACAAAAAAATATGTTTGAGAAAATTTAAAATTAAATTTAAGGGTATTTATATTAATAAAATAAGTATTATGAGTAAAATTGTAACACTTCAATTCAGTTTACCCACAAACCAGACCAAAAATACTATAGCCAACCAAACCGTTACCTAATCTATTTAATTCGACCAAATTCATCCAGATCTACCCTCAGCATGTCAATATATTAATGTCAATATTTAATGCATAGATGTGATGTTTAGGTTCTAATATTTTTCTAGATACATGATATGAAATACAATTCATATTGAAAACAATCAAACTCATTAAAATTTTGAAAAACAAAGATTTTCACACAATATTCACATTATATTTATTTTTAGTCAGGCCTCAACCCCCCTGCCTTATCTGGTTCAGTTCTATTCATAACAATCAAAACAAATCATATTGTAAATTCGTGTATCTTTCCCTGCAATAAAATACAATAGGATTCTATTCACAACCAATTACAACATTTCATCACATCACATTTTTTTTAATCATTTCGACAAGTGCATGTGTGCAGGTTGCATCGATGCTCCTTCGTGGTCCCAAAAAGCTCTTAATCATTCAAGTTCTCACCTATATATATATAATATGAAAAAAATTAATAATGAGTGTTACTGGTTAAGAAATAACTAATAATCAAATTAGCATATGAAAGATGACTCTTTTGTTAAACAAAATCATTCATCTATACTTCTCCATTACAATCACATATAAGGGCATTAATCAAGAGTCGTCAGCCTCGGCTTAATAGCGTCCCATTTTAACTTATCAAATGCTTCGGCATTTTCAAACTATGTCACTCTAAGGAAAATCAATTATCCTAAAGCGATCTACATCCTCTGTATAACTCCTAGCCCGTAGCACATAGGTCGAGTATTCTCAGGTAGTCACCTTCAGTACCCTTTAAATCCACAAGTTTAAACTTGCGTTGCATTGTAGTACCCGAAATCCTCTACACTTTTCTAGGTTTGAGAAACTCAAAATGTGAAGTTGTCTGGATCTCTTGGGGATGAAATGACCCGCTCACCAATCCAGAGCCTTCTTTAACTAGAACGTGCAATTGCTCAATGTGCAAGCGAGTCAACTTTCCCCTTGTCTCACATCTCACTAGAAAAACTAAAAAAACTATATATCCATAGGTCTAGGTAGGGATTGTAATATAATAGCCCCTAAGGTATCATTATTTGGATCTGAGTTTTCAAAAATAAACTTGAGGGATCTTACCTCGAGGGTTATTAATTCAGAAATTTGTACGACTAAATTGCTTATGTGGAGTAGGATATAATAAATTCACTACTAGACACGTCCGCTTACATGTCAAATCAAATCATGATAGAGTGAGAGATCAAACCAGAAGCGAGTCATAAACGGACTTGGTCGAAGCTCAAATCATGTCTACAAGCCTAGGTAGCGAGCTCCTACTTCATATCTATACATCAAATCTAAAAGCTAATGCCCACTATCTGAATAATGCATTCACACATCTTAAACAATACACTCATATCAAGCATTCGCATCTATCTACATCATGATTTCCTAAATTATGTTGCAGTTAGTTAGAATTTTATGCTTAATTTACCTAATTTGGACATTAACATTCATTTTATATCATTCAAATCATGCAAATTTATTTTTATTTACAATCAAAGAACTTCATCATGTCATTCAATCAAATCCAAGCATGCAATGCTAATAATTATCAATTTTAATTAATTAGTTCGAAGTTAATTATACATCGCGTTGTTGGCAATCAGTGATGATTAGGGCTTGTCACGCATTTTGGGACTTGAATTTGGAACCCAGTGGTGTCTGAAATTAAATTGGGTTCGGTGGAATGAATTCCGACAAAATTCGTCAATTTTTGGCGAATTTCAGCAAATTCGATTTTCGACTACATTTTCTGTGATGAGGCTGAGGCTGTGGGTTGGCACTGGCTCGGCGAGCTCCACATGACCGAAGGAGGGTGAGAGCAGCACACGGTGGGGGGAAGGGTTCATTTGGGTTAGCGACGGAGGTAGGCGGTGGAGTCGGCTTCAGGGCGCGATGCGAGGGCGCGGCTTTGGCGTATCATGGAGGCCGGGCAGTGACAGAGATTGTAATACCTTGTTTCGGTTAACTCGTGAACTAACTTGAAAATATTATTGGCGGCCGAACCATTCTCTAATCTACTTGATTCAGTTAAGCCAACCCAAATGTACCATCGTCGTCTTCAGATGGTGATGTAACATGGAAGGCATAAATGAGATGCTTGGGTTCTAACATTGTACTACATATATGCTATGATTTGCAAACAAATATACAAACAAACCAAACAAAAATAAATAAACAAAAAGTTCAAAAGAAGTATCTATTTTTAAAGCAAAACAGACAAAGTCTCCCCTAAAAGTGTAATAGGGGCCACCCTGTTAACAACAAACGGTATATATTTATGACAATAAAATTCACAAACACAATATTTTCTTCACATTCCAATTATCCTTACTTTTCTCATCATACGAGCCGAGTTTAAACTTCATTGCTCACCTTTTCATTTTCCATTTTCTATTTTCATTCACATGAAAAATATTTACAACAATTCAGAGTGTCATTTAAACTTCTTCATCTGCACAGTTCAACACACATCATCTTCACCAATTACACTTGGCAGGTACATATGTGTATGATTTTAGCACAACTCCTCTGCTGTCCTAATAGTGTTCATTCCTCGTAGTTCTCACCTACATATATAATAAAGAGATGTCAATAATGAGTGTTACCGGTCCATAAATAACTAGTAACAAACTAACACAAGAGAGCTGACCTTCTTGTTGAATAAAAACATTACTACTCTTCCTCATAGAGCTTTCATAAGGGCAATAACTGGGAGTCATCGACCTTGCGCAACACCATCCTCTTTCTATCTCATACTTATTCATTGACTACTTTAAACTATTCCTTGCACAGGAAAATCATTCTCTTTCCTCTCAGCCTTCAACATCCTCCATATTACTCCTAACCTTGAGTACAGAGGTTGAGTACTCTCACGTATGCACCTTAAGTACCCTTTGAAACCACAAGTTTAGACATGCATTGCATAGCAGTACTCATAAATCTCCACACTTCTCCAGGTTTGAGGAACTCAAAGATAGAGTTATTAGGATCCCTCGAGAATGGAACACAGACTCACCAATTTCAAAGCCCGCTTTGACGAACGCATGTCCTATCTCAAGACGTGGCTGTTATTTTTCCCTTGTCTCACATCTTACTGAAAATATGAAAACTACATGTACATAAGCCTGGGTAGGGATTTTAATATAATAGGTCTGAAGGCATCGTGAGATGGATCTGAGTTTTGAAAACAAACTCGAGGGTCATCCTCAATGGTTATTAATCCAAAAATCTCACACGACTAGATGGCCAGTGCGGAATGGGATAGAATAAATCCACCACTCGATATGTCCGCTTATTTATTAAAACTAAAACACAACAATGTATAGAAGTTAAACCAGAAGTGAGCCCTAAATGGACCTGGTAGAAGCTCTGATTGTGCCAACGCGCCTAAGCGGCAAGGTCCTACTCAATACCTACACATCAAATTAAAAGTTAAATCTCACTTATGATGCATTCACACATCCTATAGCATACACACACCGCATCATACATCAATCACACATAAGTTTTCCTACGCTACATTGCATTAGATTACGATAATTACTTAATTTACCTAATTAGTTCCTTAGCATTTGTTTTAATATACTTCAATCAAACAATTCATATTTTTATTTACAATAAAAATATCTAACACATCAATTCATTAATCCTAGCATGTTGTGCTAATAATTATCACCTTTAAGTAATTAAATCAGAGTTAATTATACCTCGCGTCGTCAGTAATCGACAATGGCTAGGGTTTCGTTACTTGGCTCGAGACTCGAATTCGGCACCCAATGGTGTCCGAAGTTCGATCAGGCTCGATTGGATGAGTTCGGCGGAGGATTTGGTGAATTTCTTCTAATTCAGTTTTCTTACTATTTCCTAAGGTTTTCAAGCAATTTCTAGCGATTTTTGGCAACTTTCCTAAGGTTTTTCGGCGAGGAAATCAAAGCTATGAGCCGGCACTGGCTTGGTGAGCTTGACCCAATGGTGGTGGTAGTGAGGACAGTGATCACAACAATGATTGCCAGCAACGGCGACGAGTTGGCCGTGGTAGGTCAGTCGTCTAATTGACCCACAGTCGGCCTTGGCAGCATCGTTGGGTATGAGGGAAATGATTAGGGGTTGAAGGGGGAGGCATTGGCAGCAAAGTGGCAATGGAATGGTATAGACGGCGACGAATTGTTGTTGTGGAGTATGGCCCGGATCACAACGATTAGGTTTTGTGGAAGTTGGAGATACTCAGGCGGCACGGCGACTACATTGCCCGAGCACGACCAGCGACGACACTACAGGTCTCAGCAGTGGTGCGGTGGGCAGAGGCAACATCGGTGATACGAATGGGGTGGTGTCGGCAGCGATCGGGTTTGGGGAGGAGAAAAGATCATGGAGAAGTTCGGTGGTAATTTTGTGAATAAAACTTGACTCGACTCCAACTTGTGTGATCCCTCAACTTAGTCTCATATATAATACTTAATGAGAGAAGATCTTATTTATAAGTGGGAATGGACTATAGATCTTTAACTTGGTTAACCACTTTTTAAGAGATGACTTAGCCCATTACGTTGCACTATAAGCCAGGTCATTACAATTGGTATCAGAGCAACTTGGTTCGGTGTTAGATGGTGAGCTGGACTAGGGACATTGGTAGGCTATCGGTCACGGGCCAAAGAAGGTTGTAGGCTGGGGCTAGCAACAGGCCAAGTGTAGGAATTTTGGGTACAAAATTTTCTAAGGTGGGTGGAATATGAGATTCCGATGAAATTTTCTAAGGTGGGTGGATTGTGAGATCCCTCAATTTAGTCTCATATATAATACCTACTGGGAAAAGATTTTGTTTATAAGTGAGAATGGACTATAGATCTTTAATTTGGTTAACCACTTTTGAAGAGATCACTTAGCTCATTATGTTGCACTTTGAACTAGGTCGTTATACAACTAGACTAAAAAATAATAGCCAACTCGTAATAAATCTTAAAAAATCCAAAAAATAGGGGGGAAATCCCATAAAATATAATATACACTATAACATAACAATGACATGTTCTATAACTAATAACTCACCCAAACTGCCCTATAAAAAGTCTTAATGCTTTATTCGGCCTAAAAATAATTTAACGATCAAATACACACACAAAAATTATTGTATTGCATACTGTTATATACTCTGATAATACATTTCTCATCATCTTTTCGACTTTATTATCATATACTCAGTTACATTGGACCCTCATCTCTCATAACTCACGGTTCGCCTCGACTCAGCACGTGGTTAATGAAATTTACTTGACTTGAACCGACGGTTAAATCGACTGGTTCACTAATGTAAAACTATGACTCGTGTCACGGGTTTTACATGAGGTAACCTCTCTCCTTGAACTATAATTAGTTTTTACTTAGAGTATATGGGTTTGTATAATTTGCGTATAATTTGAGTTATGTGCATCTCATCTATTTATACATTATTTATAAGAGGACAAGAAAGATTTGTTACTAACATTTTTACTTTTAAAAACATGTAGGTTTTTATTCTCCTAAGGAGCTGAAGTCGGTGTGGGGTTCACTCGGATATTGGTAGATATGGATTCTACATGATTAATGATCATTGATTTTCAACACTAAGACACCGTGAAAATTTAAATATCCTAGGGATTTTACCAATTTTGTCGCATTTTCATTGTTATTCTCTGATAATATTTAACATAAATGAATTTGAAAATTTTCTCAATTGATTTACTAGGTAATGCCTCAAATCTGGTTATTCTAGTAACCAGGTTGGGACGTTATACTACTTCTAAATCAATTTGGGTCGTTCGATTACAAGGACGCCCCAAATTTAATATATCTTAAAAAAATTCAGCCCCCTACCGTTGGCCGGTGGCCAGATCGGGTCACCTTTGGCTAGATCTAGTCAGAGGCTAACCATATATCTTCGAGGCTAGACATATCTAGTCAGCCGTGATTAGATGGCTAGGTGGCCAGATCGGGTCGCGGCCGGCCTCTAGTAAGCTCCGGTTGGCCACGACTGAGAAATCTGGTCGCAAGCTAAATCTAGCCAATCTGGCAGCATCGGCCATATTCGGTCATTTGCCGCTAGATTTGGCTGTCAACAATGTCACAAACGTGGGTGAGGTTTTTTTTTTTATTTTGAATTAATCTAGCCCGTCTTTATAATCAGACAATCCAAATTGATTGATTTAGAGGCAGGCTATCCGAACTCATATATATATATATATATATAT
>JAVDBV010004563.1:0-16077 GCA_032619315.1 Piper longum | reverse complement strand
ATATGTCTTGGGTAACTGTTAAGGGCATAACTTAATGTATCATTTTGCATACGTAATTTCATAGAGATATAGAAATTGGGTGCGAATGATAAGTTTATGGTGAATCTAAGAGATGTCATAAATAATTAATTCCCGTGGTTAATAATCCAAATGTGCAATTCATAGGTAAAAATGATAACTTTCATCATATAGAGCACTAGGTGACATTGAAAATCCTAGGTTTGTCGTCGTGAAATTTAATTTAAATATTGCATCTTAGATTAGTTTAGTCTTAATCCATATTTAATCATTCTTTGAATTCATTTCTATTTAAGTATAATTAATTAAAGTAGTTTTGGTAATTGATAATTTCTAGTAATAATTCCTCGTGGGACGATACTTTCTTATCACTTTTATTACTTGATTCGGCACGTGCACTTGCGTTATAAATTCCACATCAATTGGCACCATCTCCTCTCGGTGTTGGAGTAGCTAGGCGCTGGTCTTCTTTTCTCTTCCTGAAGATAGCAACGAGCAGCAATGACGTATGGCTCTGACCTTCCGTGAAGGCTACTCTCCTCAGCAAGCCTTGTAGTTTAGCAACCATAGCAGGACTTCCTCACTTCTTTGGTACTTCTTCCTTCTCCGGCGAAGGTAACAACTAGAGGGTGTCCAAGGAGTCTTTGGCAAGGTAGTAGCACCAAACACCACAGGCTTTGGCATGAGGCGGCACTCCACGATTCTCCAAAGTAGTGGCAGGCTTTGGCAGTCTTCAACTTTGGGATGGTGTAGCATTCCAAGTCGGCAATCTTAAGGCATGATGGCGAGTTGGTTCAGTATTGGTCTTGGAGCAGCACTTTGATAGGCTCTAGTCGGCTGCAACTGCGGCAAGGGAGGGTGGTAGCAGCACTTCAGAGTGGCAAACTCCGGCAAGGCTTCAAGGCAATAGGATAGCCTCCTCTATTTTTACCTGCAAAAGAGAAAAAAACCCTTTTCAGGTAGATCAACTGCGACAAGGCCTTACGACAAGCTTTTGCAAGCTGTAACAGCAAGAAGGTTGTGATTTTCCAAGCGACAAATGACCGCAGTGTAGTCTTTCCTTCCACCCGATGCAGCGACTGACATTAGTGATGCTTCATTTGGCTCTGGTTGGTTGCAAGTTCCCGTCTTTCCTTTAAATCTGAGAGGGGGGAGATAAAGCCTCGTTCATTTCTTCTCTTCTTTGTAACAACAATAACACGAGCCTCCCATTTTTTTGAAAATTTTCTCCCCCTCTCTCAATAGTTAGACTAGATTTTGTATAGACATGGAGAATCGTTCTACTCTATTCTTACCGACGTAAAATCATGACTGGTTCAATTTTTAACAAATTTTCCTTAGATATTTTTTGAACAATACAAATCTTTTCTTTTAAGAAAAATATCCTCTCGTTGATTTGGAAGAATAGACATTTTTTTTAGAATCTCTCAGAACTTATACATATGAATAAATAAGTTTAAATTTGTACAAAAAATATATTTAATTGATTTTCCCCACAATTTTTTCTTTGATGTAATTTTTTTATAGTAATATCATAAGGTGAATTATAGAGGTTACTTTTTTTTTTTTGAAAAAAAACAAGGTGAATAATAAACAAAACAAAAAAATTGTGGGACCCACACACTCAATATTTTGTTCCGACCACAACTTGTTCTTCCCAACCACGCCCGCCCCGCACTCCCAAAAAATAAAAGAAGAAAACCTTAGCCCGGCCCTAAATTCCATTCCTCTTCCCCTCCAATCCAATCCGCCATGGTCCGTACCCCTCCGATTCACTTTTTATTTCATGATGCTACTACTTGATTGATTGATCTTGTTTGTTTGTTTTTCCCCCTCCCTTTTTTTGTTATGATATGGTTCTCGAATTCGTCAGATGATCGTCTTTTTGCTTGTGTGATTCAATCCTTCCAATTTTGGTATCCTGGAGCGAGATTACTTGTATGTGTTAGCGAAATTCGGACCCTTACTGCTTGTTTTTCTGTGATGGGAGTTTAATTTTTTGTGTGCTTTGTAAGTGTTGTAATTGATGTATATGTATCTGGTTCATTTGCTTTGTAATTGTGATGCTTTTGATTTTGCGAAAATCGGTTTCAATTGAAGAGCACTCTGGAAAGGTCTTGATTCGTATGGCGTAGGGTGGTGTCGTCCATTGGGTAGCTTTGTGGCATAATAATAATTATCGTAAGATCATGGCTGTTCGAGTTAATTTTTAGTTGTTTGTGCATGGTGGGAGGTGGGCATGTTATGCATGTTTCATTTTTTAGTTCTCTAAAATTGATCAGTCATAAAGTTGACTAAGTTTAGTGTCCTGGTATCGAATTGATCAAGTTGTTCATGCATGAATCCGGTTACTCAAATGTGTCCTTCATTTGTTTCGAACCAGGTAAGGATATAGCCATGTTTGGCTGCTGAGACTTCCTATTTGAATCCACCTATTAAAAAATGACATTCATTTGTTTCTGTTTAGAATTTTGTTGTTCTTAGAGCCAGCCAAGTTTTATAGCGCTTATTTAATGGCTGAGACTTCATAGATCCTCTTCGGCCTTAGTATTAAGCATGACCTGTCTTGTTGGGGGTTTGATTTACGTGTGGAATTTGTTTTACTTGTCAATTGTTAGTTTGTGATTTTTATTTTGCTTCCTTTTGTTTGACATTTCATTTTCTTGTCTTTGCTGAAACTCTTTTGTTATCGTCATTATCTTTCTATTCTTCTACCAAGAGTCATTTTTAGTAAAAATGAATTAATTGTTGCTTCCAGAAAACCATTTTTGGAGCCTTTATTTACATAACTAATGAAGTGTAAGGGATTTTTAGGCTAGTCTATTACTGCTGTGAATAAATAAAACATCATTATCTCCCATTGGTGCACAGCTCTTGTGGAAACTCCTCTTTCTCCATTTTCTTATGTTATCATTTGATGTGGCCCTTATTGATGCTGTATGTTATGGCTTACTACCGATTTAAAATATGCATTTTTGGTCTTACTATATACTTGTGGAACATGGCTACAGTTTTTTTTTGCTGGTCTTGAAAGTTTGTCTTTATATTGTATTCCAAAATAGTTGTCTGGTAAAGCTTTATATACGCTTCCTTGCTAAAATTTTTGAATGCCTGACATTTTTTTTTCCCATTTGATGACAGCATAAATTGGGAAGAGGGCATCGTGACAAAATCCAGCAGTTTATGGCTATAACTGGTACCAGGTAGCATATCTTTTTACTTTAGATATTCAAATCAAACCTATCTCGTTTTTTCAAAAAAAATGCTCTTATAGGCATCAACCACTCTTCTTACTTCCTGTGTTAAGAAAACTGAAATCTATATCCGATATTTTCAGATTATTGGTCTTGTCTTTGGTTGAGGAGGTTCAGAGGAAGTGTCTTTACTCTTTAATGAATTATGTCACTGAGAGAGAATAATGAGGAAAAACAGGGGTAATAGATTTTTCTATATAACAGCTAAGTCTTAAAATTAAATTTATTGGGATCCTTTGACTTGCTTATATAGATGCGGTTCTTTATTTATTTATTTATTTTTGCTTTCTTTGCTGAACTAGTCTACTTTTAGATTATACAATTGCTAATAAATACCCCATATATTTGTCGTATTATGCCGTTATACTTTAGAGGTGGTTTTCTTGTGGAATGTAAAGCTGGAAAGTGGTTTATGTTTTGAGAGAACAGAATTATGTTTTCTTGATCTCATAAACAAAAAGCAGATGACTATAAATTTGGCTCTTGTAGTGAAAGAGTTGCTTTACAAGCTCTAAAGGCCAGTGATTGGCATCTAGAAGGGGCATTTGATATTTTCTATAGTCACCCTCAGATTAGAGGAGTAACCGATTCAAGACATCTGGAAGAGCTGTACAACCGGTATAAAGGTAAGGAAGGCTGCTTCATTGTTGTCAATTTGAAATGTTTGTTGTCACAAAATACTATTTCTTTCTGGCAAAAGTTATCCATAGCCAGTTAATCATCGTATTTATTTCTAGCGAATGACTACTTTGTTCAAATTATTTGTTTGCTTTGTTTGTTAGTTTACTCTCTCTATTACTGAATTATATTGTCTCTTAATCGTAGATACCAAACCAATAATTATCTTCCTCTGTTTTTCGTGCCATTTAACCCCCATGCTAGATTGATAGTAGCTTTACTGAATTGTGTACAGATCCATATGTTGATATGATTATGGCTGATGGCATCACCCAGCTTTGCAATGACCTGCAGGTAATTGCCACTTAAGTTGTTTCTTCTTTTTGTGACAAAGCTATATATCAACTATGGCTATGGTTTTACATTTGGAATTTTTTATTTTTTGCTTAAATATATTCATACTCTACCCACCTTCGTAGTGACTTCTCCGTGCAGCCATGCCACCCTGCCCATCCCCCCCCCCTCCCTTATACCCAATAGCTTTTTAGAAACAACTAAAATCTGATCTTCATTTCTGACCTGTGGATGGGGTCACAAACTCCCTTGGTATTATCAATTAGTGGAAGCATTGGTTGAGCTTTTGGAGTGGTGCTGTGGAAAAAGTACAAGTCTGGCCTTATCTTGCTTGGTGTAACAATATGCTAATATTCCCATATAAACCTGTGAATTAGATGCACTAGATCCTCTTAAGATGGCATCATTGTTTCAAATCTGTTGGTCAGATGGCTTGTCTACACTACCCGCTGGGCCTTTGATATTTTTTTTACTGTTTGTGCTAAATACTTAGTTGACATATTGCAAAGAGAATCATAACACATATTCAGATTCCTTCTTGGTTATTTACCGAGATAGTAGTCAAGTGCTCCGCAAACTTTTGAAAAAAGTTAGGCTTATCACTTGGAGCTGTACCATTGCGCTATTCAACAACTAGTGTGCTTCGAGATTGGCATGTAAATGCTTTGGTATCTTATTAGTAGGCCGTGGTAAATGTTGTTGGCCAACTGGGAATCAGATATTCTTAGGAATGAATTTAATGGGATCATGCCATAGAGATTGGAGATAATGTCTTCAATGACAGGGAGGCACCTCCTAATGGCTGGTACTGACAGAAATAGGGAGCCAAGCTGCCTGGAATTTCATTGTGCTCCTTGGGGACATTCTTAAATCAGAACCTTTTAATTGCTTACTGGAAAGTGAAAGCTAACATAGTCAACCAATTATTGGGTATGATATCTGGATTTCAATTTACGAACTAAACAAAAAAATATAAATATTAATGAACATTATGGTAGAAAAAAAACATTATTTTATTCACACACTTGATTAATATGTACATTCCCTGGTTTGACAAGAAATAGCCATTGCCACATAGGTTCATAATTGATGGCTGTCGCTTCATATGCTAAACTATAGAATCTCTCTTGGTGATGATTAATGGACTTCTTTCAGATCTCTGTCCATTGCATTGTTGAAACAAGGGTGTGTGGGTGGAGCCTTTCAATGAGAGCGAGGAGGACTGAGGAAATTATATATTGTAGTTTTGCTGTGAGATTCAGGCCAATTCGATTGCCTGTTGAATGGGATTAAATGCAAAACTTATTATAAATGCCAAATGGGATATCTTCCCAGTCAGGGTGGATTGGATCCATTGTAATAATGACAATGGCTGGCTGAGTTGTAGACTGGTAGAATGCAGGACACGTGTCTGATATTCTTGAATCTTTTAAAATAATCACTTGATAACTTATGGAAATTGTAAAAAATCTTGTCTTATGTCACATCTTTTTGTCTATTCTTTGGCTTACATTTTTATTAAACTTTGATTCATTGACAGACAAGTGGTTTTGTCTCTTGACAGGTGGATCCAGGAGATATTGTTATGGTAAACATATAATGGTCATTTTCAACCTACTGGCTGTAGTTTTTTTTTATGGGATTTTTTTTAGATGAACGTTCATTGTTGGCAAATATTAGTTTTGTTCTTCGAACTTGGTACAGTTAGTTGTTTCATGGCATATGAAGGCTGCAACCATGTGTGAATTTTCTCACCAAGAGTTTATTGGTGGTTTACAGGCACTAGGGTAGGAACTCAGAATAATTTTCTATACGTGATGTTCTATTTTTATGCTGGTTGTTGTAAGAATGCTTATTGTATAGGTTAGCTTTTGCCTGATAAATGGCTTTATGTTGCAGGATAGATTCCCTCGAAAAGTTCAGGGAAAGATTGCTGTATATGCGCAATGAGCTCAAAGATGAACGTGAGTCTATTCTTGATATTTAATTATATCTGTCCAGTATTTCATATGTAGCTCCAGCTCAGAGGTGTAAAGTGTGGTCCTATCTGTTAGCTTTTTGGTGTCTTGTGCCCAGACCAGTTTACTTTTGGGTTCATTTTTTATTTATATTTTTATTTTTATTTTTTTGAAAATAATATGTAGCTATTATGTATGTGACAAAATTAATACAATTCCCCAACTGTGACGCAGATAAATTTCGAGAAATATACAATTTTGCATTTGGTTGGGCCAAAGAAAAGGTATTAATCTAGTTGTATCATGTAATTTGTTAACATATTGGGGCTTACTGGTCTGTTACCAACACTTATGACCCTCCAATAATGATGACCTTTTAGGGTCAGAAATCTTTGGCCTTGGATACTGCAATTGGGATGTGGCAGTTACTATTTGCTGAAAAGCAGTGGCCTTTGGTTGACAAATGGTGCCAATTCTTGCAGGTAAGGCGTGCTGTTCAAAAGTCTTATGGCTTCTGGTTTATTTTCTTACTATAAATAGTGACTGTGAGATCCCGTAAAATCAGTCCCACATCCAATATCAATTAGGATATTATATTAGTAGGGTTTATTTTCAATGGGTTAACAACTTTCAAAGAGATGACTTGGGTCTATTAGTTTGCACTTGTATGATATCAGAACTGATCTAGAACTGAATTGGATGGTGGCTGGACTAAACTGGATGTGAGCTAGGCCCATGGTCCAAGTTATAGGAATTGTTTTTGACAAAATTTTTTTAATGTAGGTGGTTTCTGAGATCCGTCAAATTAGTTCATCTAATATTTATTGGGGTAAGATTTAATGTTCTAGTGGGGGTGTGCATATAGATCTTTAAAATTGGGTTAACCATTTTGAAGAGATGATGTAGGCTGTTTGTTTGTACTTTGGTGGGTCATTACAGAGTCACTGGATTATGGTTGAGAAAAAACTTGTCATCGTTCCATGCAATACTTTTTCTTTGTTCGTGTCTGATTGATGTATGTTTTTTTTTTAATGTAATTGTTTTTTGTGTAGGCAAGACATAACAAGGCAATCTCTAGAGACACCTGGTCTCAGCTTTTGGAATTTGCCAAGGTAAACTTCTTTATCTAGTTTGTTTATCTTTTGGGCTTTTTTGTTGAATATAACTACTATGGGTTTTATGTTAGTACGAGGGTCTGTATCTCTTTCCATCTCTGTGAACCATTACCAGCAGCAATTTTTGAGTCTCTTCTGTGTGGCCTCTTGTGCGGGAGAGATTTACCTTATGATTAAATGACTATCATGTTTATCGGAAATCATATTTCAATTTTCACTTCATTGTTTAGCTAATGGAAAAACAAAAAGGCACTGCTGCATATTTGATTTATTGTGCTGCAGCATATGTTTGGACCCTATTTAACAAGTCTGTGAGCTATGTGGATTTTCTCCATCATTGAATGCTTGTATTTTTTCAAATCTTTATTTAGACATTCTTGTGTATTACGTAGTTTACAATACATAAAGGGGGTGTGAAATAAATTCACTATTAGGGTGCTTTATGAGTGCCTAGTGGTATCGATGGGAACTACATCTCGAGTTATTGGTGATATTTTACTTTCTATCCCCTCATGTTGAAGAGTGTTTTCGTTGTGTACCTGATTTAAAACCCTTGCAGACTGTGGATCCGGCTCTATCAAACTATGATGCTGAGGGTGCTTGGCCTTACCTGATAGATGAATTTGTGGAGTACCTTTATGAAAATGGAGCCGTGCAAAAAACATGATGAGCAGAACACTGATAATAAACTGTAATTGGACTATTGTTACCGGTTACTTTGTACATTGGTGGAGTACATCTTCACCACAATTTCTCTTACCGATGCTATTGCTTGCCTTCGTTGACCTATATAAAAAGTGGTTATAATTTATCGTTTTCAGCACAAGATTGACATGTAACATGTTGAATATCATTTCATAAGCCTTGGTTTGTAGCCATTTTAATTTTGATTTTCTCATTGTCATAAATTTAGTGGTCAGGCAAATGTTTTCTTAGAATAGTCTGTGGACCTTCTAAAATATGATAGCTGTAGTTATGTGGTCTAAAAGAGCTTGTTGTTTTCTGGTGTATGATAAACGACAGTTGCTGTTAGGTTTGGTGTAGGAGATGATACTATGTCCTCTCATGCAATGGTTGGCAAGGAATGTAAAATTGGATTCTTTTGTGAAAGCGTCTCTCTTGGGTTGCAGTTAGTTTATAGCTAGCAATATTTCCTGTCGACGTTTTTCCCATCACTTGGACACGTGTCAGCTGTTGGAGGAAGTATGGTTCCTAAAATGACTTCGTTGTGTTATATATATAATTAACAAAAAAAATCCTGTTCACTGCATTTATTTTTGTTGAACGTAGTGATTAATAAACCTTCGTTTAGTCTTTGCCATTTAAAAACATTAAATTGAAGGCATGTCAAATGATATAAAATCATCCTTAATTAAATGGATTGTTGACAATATCTGGCCACCACTAGTCGAAATAAACATGGTGATGGGTGGTAGAGACCAATTATAACTTAGAGATCGGCAAAAACATGGAAAGTTTTGGAGTCGACGACGATGAGCCTCACCGCTGCCACAGCCGCCGCAGCCGACAAGAATCCAAACACCAAAACGTTTAACCAGTGCCATGCCTTGTGCAACGGCGTGAGCTCCTTCCTCTTCACCCTCACATACATATGATTTGCTAGCACGAATGTGAGTGGGATCATGCTCAGTGCCCCTGTTAGGCTCATGAAATCCCCAAGAAATGGGAGGAGGGCCGCCACGAATGTGCTCACTGCTAGATAGCTCCCCCTTGCCAACACTCTAAACGATAGATTGTACAACGAGAAGGGGCTCTCTTTCTTCCTCCCATATTTCGTGTCCAAATACTCGTAGCTCGGGCTCGCAAATATATGAAGTGCAATCACAGTCTGCAAGAACGCTGCTACGTTGGCCATTGTTCTTACCCAAATAGGGCCCGTGACATTGTTGAGAAGGTAAGCCGAGGTAGAGGATCCATATGCCCAGTAGCCCACAAATATAACCAAGTAGAAGAGCACATTTCCAGCGGTGAATTGGAAGTAGAGAGCTTTCTCCATGTTCTTGATCACAGGAGGCCTAACCGTGGCTTGTATTTCCGGTACCATCCCGGTGTTGTATATGAACACTAGGCTGGCCATTGCACCAATGGTGCTAAACACCTTGGTGGGCTTAGTGCCGGGTACGCCGTAGTCTCTCGCCGGAGAGTTCATGCCGTCGCGGAGGGCGAGGCCGAAGGCAACAAAGATGTATATAAAGCTGAAGAAGGTGGAGAAGCCGAGCCATTTGCGTAGAGCGGAAAGGTGAGGGATGGAGAAGGCGAAGACGGCGCAGACAAGGCCGGCAACGGCGATGCAATGAGGAAGCTTGAGGTGGTCGTCGTCTCTGAAAAGGAGGTAGATGGCCTTGAGGGCCTGGCCGGCTAGGATGATGAAGCCGGTGTTGATCATGAACAGGTTCACGTACTGCAACGCCCATGTCAAGTAGTACATGTTGGGGCCGTAGATGTGGCCGGCCAGGTCCCGGTACCGGATGTGGCGCTTGCCGCCGACCTCGTGGAGGCGGGCGACGAGGATGTTGGCGTAGAGAGAGATGGATGCGGAGAGGACAAGGCCGAGGACGCCGCCGGCCCAGCCGAGGGGGACTATGACGGTGCCGGAGTAGCCGAGGACGTAGGCGCTGTTGATGCCGGTGGTGAGGATGATGGCCACTTGGTACCATGGGTCATGGCTTATTCGGTGGGCTGTCGTCGTCGAGCCTCCGTAGCCGTCTTCGGTGAGCTGCTCCTCCGCAATGATCCGACGGCTGTGGCCGGACTCGAGCTCGAAGGTAGTGTTCATGGTGGGTGGCCGAGTGTGGAAGCTAGCAATGTGATGAGATGAAGGGTTTGTTATTTAATATCAACAATAGATGTGAATAAAAGACGTAATTCATAAGTCAACTATACGTGTATAATTGGATCAAGACTTGAGTGCGCCACCGTCGTTGTATTACGTTTAGGGGCACATGCTGCATACATAAATGAGGAGGAAGGCAATAAGCTTTTTAGATTTTTTTGTACGTGATGAAGCTTTGGCCACCGTTTCATGGTTCATTCTGCAATTCTTGTCTTGATATCTTGGTCTGTATGTAATTTTTCCCGATTCTGAAGACTAAATATTCTGTGCCTACCCAACCAATTTTATGGTTTAGTTATGGGTCATTGAAAATGCTGGTCCTCGTCTGTTGTATGCAATGCATTTGTATTATTTTATCGAACAAAAACTTAAACGAATCATTATTGTTATTTACCCCAAGCAAGCCCAAAAACATTTGTTAGAAGCAGACTTCATTTCACAATGATCTGTCTTATCCTACTTTAGCGTTTTGAGGAGCCAAAAGCACAGTTCTTAGACCTTCAATCAAGTCAATCCTCGTGATTGCGTACAATGGCATTCTTTCCACGGACTAAAATTTTTGTGTGCCTAGAAATTTAATATGAATAATAAATAACTTGTATTTTTTTTCCACACTGAATAATTGTCTCTCATCGAGTTCAGATTACATGATATGCCGAGTAAGAAAATATTTTCCACCCAACACTTTAAAAATTGCTAAGTACTCCTATTTATAACCATTTAATTATTATAAATTACAAAAATATCCATCCTTCTAACTGATTTGTAGTTATAAACATTGATTTTGGACAATTTTTGAAGTGCCGTCTGCTCGGCAAACCATGCGATATGAACTCGGACTTATCGATATCTAAGTATATTCTATTAGTCATCTCCCAATGCAATAATCCCATGTCAACACTGTTTTTAATATTATATATGTATAAATATTGTCAACGTGCTTGAAGTCATTAATCTGTCTTAAACTAAGATATATTTGGCTAGCGTGAAAAAAGATTTAAAATATATAAAATTTTCCTGTTTATATTTAATAAAGAGTTAGTTATGACACAAAAAAAATTTCCGCCACTAATTTATTGTGTTTTTTAGATTAAATGGATGGAGATAATATTTTTAAGAGGGGCTACTTGGTTTAAAATCTTAAAATGGATAAATATTTAATAGAGATCAATGTTTGTGGCAATATATTATTATATTGGATTTCATACTTTTTTTTGGTTTCTTTCATGCTAACCAAATGGAAATTTATTAATTAGCAATACAAAATTGCTTGAGAAAAGTTTTAAAGCTGAAATTTATGATGTAGACCTACTTAACCTGCAGAAACTAGAAATAAGATATATATATACCTCACTGGTTATGAGTATATAAGTATAAGTGTTCATAGGGTGGATAAGTGCAAGTTGTATACACATACACGAAGCCCATGCAAAGACTGCACGGTATTAAAGAGAAGAAGCAATGAGAATACCGGGCAGAGTTGCACCGGATTCAACAATGAACATATTCCCTGAAACATAATTAGACGAGTCGTGAATAAGATATCGAACAAGAGATGTCAAAACCAGATCTGTCGAGCCCAAAGTGCTCAAGGGAACAGTCCTTTCCGCAACTTTGTTAAACCATTCTTTTCGCATCAGATTTTCTGTCATCTCGGATGGGAACATCCCTGGGCATATAGAGTTCACTCTAATGCCATATGTTACAAACTACAATGCCATGGTCTATACAGATTATGAACATAGTTAAATACAATCAACACAAGCAACAATATTTATGGGGCTTTGATATATAAATGTGCTGCATGAATGTTAATGCGTTCGTTGATTAGGAAGATATTAACGAATGGTTGATTATATTATATATAAATATATATACGATGGTAATTGTGTTCGTTGCTGCTTTAGAAGAAATGTAGGCGACTCCAGCCGGAGGTAACCCTCGATTGATTGCAAAAGCGGATGAGATATTGACACAGAACCTCTACGCTTTGCCGCCCTCATGCAACTGCAGACATGCGTGCTTACGAGCCATGAACCAGTCAGATTTGTATTCTTCCATTCGTCTTCGGCCAAGTTAGCGGATGACGAACATTCCCTAAATTAGATACAACAAGAACATATTAGAATACCTTTGTTTGAGATGTGGCCCATACTACAAGTTGCACCCCCTTGGTTTGAATTACAACTCCCAAGAAGCAAATTTAAATTGTCAGTTTAATCATTTTCAATTTTAATCGTATGTTTGTAATTTTTATAACTTGACTCAAGGAGTCATTTATAAAATCAATCAGTATAGAGTTATGTATAGAGTTTGACTTGACATGTTAAGTAGGAGTGGAGTCGACATGGAATTTTTGGAGTAAAAAATGAGTTTTTAAAACTATGGTCTCAGATTACTCGTGATTGCATCTTGGGGGTTATGTTAAACCTCATCTTTGGGTTAGGGTTTTATACATTTGTAGCTTTGCCCAGTTTGGACTAGTTTTGAATCGGTTCAAGTGAGATCGAGCCAGATTATTTTTCAGTCGCATGAACATGCTATGAAAGTTGAGTATGTCTGACATACAGATGATAGTTTACACTATAACAGAACATCAGTTATCAGTGTATACACAAGGTATACAATTTTTTTTTTTGTGTTAGCAAGGGTTTTAGGCCTATATCTAGGTTATTGTAATGTTTAGTATCCATTTGTGATTTTCAGGGTGATTGCCCTAGTGGGCCCTGCTTGATTTGGCTTGTAGATTTTTATACCATTGAGTTTAGGGTTATGAGGCCTATTTAGCCTTCTTATTTCGATTCTTGTATATAGAACCATTTTTAGGACTAAGTCAGTTTTAACTTTTAACGGTCTCGATCTGAGCTTTCTGTTGATATTTCTTCCCCTATTTCCCCTTTCTCCCTGACGACCAACCCCCTCCCTTGTCTAACCCAACCGACGACTGCCACTTGTTGCCACCGTCATCCCGACACCCTCACCACCTCGCCACTGCCCTCCCTACCCAACTCTTTTCTCCTTTTCCCCCTTCCCTCTCCCCCATTGTCCTCACCCACGCCGGCCACAATCTTGTCTCTCGCCCACTCTCCCAGCCCCATCCACCTTGTGCACAGTGACTTCGGAAATGAAGCCGCCGCTACAATTTACTGCTGCAGGCGACCAGCGCTGCTGCCGACTGTTGCGTACTTCATCATCTTCCTCACCTCCTCATCGTACCCTAGATCACCTCCATTGCACCAATCCCCTACCCAATCGAAAACCCCTCTTTTGGTACCCTTTGCCCTAGCCGACTACAATTCCCACCACCGGAGACTAGTGCCGCCGTTGGCAATCACCTCAGCGAGCTATTTCCGTTGTTGACTCCCTGCTACCACCCTTGCCCAAACCCTCCTTGCCTAGCTGACCACTCCACCTTGCCGCCCCTTTTCTGACTTTTTCTTGTCGTGGCCCCGCGGAATTTTTCTATTGGATAGCAGCCGCTAGCCATGGTAACCTGGCCGCAAGGGCACCAACTTGACCAACCCAGCCCCCTTAATTGCAGTCGTCGTCGTGTGACTGACGATTAGGTATAGAATTTTATCCGATTTGATTCGATAATTAAGTATTTTATGATCTTATTGTGATGCAAATGGTGTGATTGTAAATAGATGTTAGTTTAAATTCAAATACATGTTAACGGATGATAATAGTGAAATATATAGTTTTTATGATCGAATTAGTATAATTTAATACTAAGCTATTTATTGTAGTTAGGGTTAATACTAATTAGATCATGATTCATTTCTTATGCCTTGGAGTTAGAATACATGATGTTAATAATTGAATTAAGATGTAGGTAACTAATTAAATAGGTCTTAATCATCGATTAGAATGGATTGTATGATTTGAATGTAATTGTCACATAATGTTGGGTCATTGCTACTTAGATTGAATGCCCTAGGTTGAGATGTAGACGACATTATTGTTGTTTGTTTTATATGGGTAGATAAGGAGTGTAACATTCATGTATTATACTAGGTATTAGTATTTAGTCTTGTATTATAAATTCGGGTACGAACTTGACGCCTATGCACACAAACACACTCTGAGCTTCTGCCATGTCCATTTGGGACTTGTTCCTCATTTTATGTTCTATTCCATTGTATATTTATTTTATTACTTGTAGGACGGGTTAAGTGTCATTTTATAAGATTCCACTCAACTCAAGTCATTTAATCAATCGGTTTTCCAGATTAATAACCATCGAGGATGAGATCCCTCGAGTTTGATTTTACAAATAAGATACATCTCAAAATACACTTTTGGCATATTATATAAATCTCTTCTCAGACTTATATATAGTTTTATCATGTTTCATTTAGACGAGAGACGAGAAAACTGACTCACACTTACCATGAGCGGGTGCACATACCAGTCAAAACGGGCTTTGGATTAGTGAGTGGGCTATTCAATTCCCAAAGGATCCTGACAATTAGCGTTTTGAGTTCCTCACACCTAGAGACACGTGGAAGTTTACGGGTATTATTTAGTACAGCGCATGTCTAGACTTGTGGTTCAAATGGTACCAAAGGTGACTCTCTGAGAGTACTCGACTTTTGTGCTCAAGGCCAGGAGAATTGTGAAGGAAAGGAAATGGCTTAAGATATACTGGTAGTCCCAAGGGACCAAGAAAATGAGAATTAATCAAGTCGAGGCTTACGGCTCCTGATTAATGCCATTATGAGTGATTCTAATATAGAAGAATGTATGATTGATTTTATTTAACATGAGAGACATTTCTTAGTGCCAATTTAATTATTTAGTTATTTTTAGACTAATAACACTCAGTGACACTTTTTATATTATATATATAGGTCTTGTGTTTTTGAGCCAACTTTGGTGGGAGGACAGATAAATGTTACCTACACTTAAACTCAGTGCATTTATTTTCTTTTATACTTTTATTTATATTTAATATATTTTAACTTATATTTAGTCATGTCTTTTATTCTCACTGCGTCAAATGAGTTATTTCGATCTATATTATTTATCAAGTTTTATAGATCAATAGTTTTAAAGATGATTTAAATCGATCATAATATTTTCCTGTGTTCAGTCGTTAAAATTTTGTTCAGTCGTTAAAACAAAGAGAGAAACATGATGATATATTGTTCAGTCGTTAAAATTTTCCTCTTTTGAATTATCACTTTCTCGTTTAGAATTTTCCAATTATTATCCTCCTTTTTTTCCCTTCAATCATTTCTTTGCTTACTATTCTTCCATTCCATTCGTCCTTTTTTCTTTAAAAAAGCTTATTTGAACTAGTCTTATATGTTAATCCCACTCTTAATTTTTTCTACCTTATTCTCAAATTATACATATTTTTAAAAACCATAAAAAGTATTAAGTCAACAATAAAATGTATTGGCTCTGTACTTATTATTTTTAATTTATTTTGTACGAAAAAAATCTTTTGAATTATTTTATATGCCATTTTCATATGTTAATCTTTTTTTCCATTCTTTATTGTCTATTTATAAATATTTTATAAAAAAGTAATTTTTTTATATAACCGAGCCAGAGTAAGGTAAATAATGATAAGTATTTTCCCTAAAAGATCTCATGAGGCTAGTTAAGAAATCACATAATTTTAAGACATTGATCTTAATTAACTAATTCGACTTTTTGTGAATTTTTAAAATAAGATTTAGTTTCCTGTTAAATCTTAAATATGTTATTAATGTGTAGATGATTCATAAATCATGTATGTCCTAAAAAATGATGGTTATGTATCGGATATGTTTGGAAGTGGCAATGGAGGAGGGTTCTTGGTAAGTTCCTCATTATAGACGTTCTTTTAAGTTATAATTTTCACCTTAATTGGTCTACTTGGCTACAATGGGGGCAGGCGGCGGGGATGGAGGGGT
>JAVDBV010004560.1:0-11882 GCA_032619315.1 Piper longum | reverse complement strand
CATGATCCAATATATAGTCTTCATAATCTTTATTACGTATATGTAGCGTCTGAATCAAACCCTTGCATGAGCCGCACCTTTCCCCCATCAATCCACGTTGGCATGGCCCCTTACCTCCAAAGTCAACAAGGAAAAAACATGCATAGATGATCCAATATAGTCTTTGTTATCTTTATTACGTACGTGTGTATCGTCTGAATCAAACCCTTGCATGAGCCTCACCTTTCCCCCACCAACCGACGTCCTTCGATTTTTCCTTCTTTAATGAATTTTTCTAAAAAAAAAAAGACTGAGATTGGCTGACAAATTGGATTTGTCTATAATCGTTTTCTGAGAAAAGGTTTGGATGATTTGTTTGATTGTTGGATTTGTTTTTTTTTTCTCTCTTTTCTTTTGATCAAAAAGTGACGTGCATCCTTGTTCTGCATGGAAAATGGACTCTGTTCTCACCATAACCTCAACGTTAGAATCAAATTGGAAAACCCATTTCACGGCCTGCATACCGTGCTGATTAAAATTGTTATGGTTGATGACCCATGCACTCACTTGGTTCTGTGTCGAACATAGCGAACGACGATTGATGTCCATGCACGCAGGTTGTGGTTGATCATGAATTGTATGCATCTGTGATAAAATTTTAGCTAGCATGATGAATGGGAAGATAATCGAGTGGGGAGAGCTTGAGGATGGTGCGGATGATTGCTTTCAAGATTCCTTGGATCGATTGTCCTCGGCCGTCTCCATGCATCTGCCGTCCTCTGCATCCGAGGATGAAGGCTATTGCGATGGCCGATTGTCGTTTGTCTCTGCAGTGGCCACTCCCTCCCGCGAATCGAATGTGGGAGATTTCGATCGCGGCTTCGACAATGGGTTCGGATCTTTTGACGCAGTTGAGATGTCGGAGTTTCAAATGTGGATGGCCGATCCTCGATCCATTAGGGAGCGGCGTAGGAAGCTCTTGCAAGGGATGGGGCTCTTTTGCAGCGGGCAGCTGATAAGGATGAATAGCTCTGAGATGCATAGGAGTGCAGCTATTGGAAAAGATGAGACCTCTGCAGTTGAAAAGGTTGATAAGGGTGGCTTTGAGCATGATCACCCTCGACCGGATCCGACGGTGACTTCCCCTAATGGTAAACTCGTTCGTTCCAAATCAGCTATGGCTAGATTTGAATTTGGATTAGATCAAGGGAAAATCGAAACTTTGGGCCAGTTTTCTCGCCTACCAGTTGTTTGTCGGTATGCCTCTGCGCCTTCCTGTTTGTATTCTGGTTGTGTTGAGAACCGAGATTTGCAGTTTTCCAAGGGATCCTCTTCTGCTGAGGCCGACTACAGGTGCGATCGGGATCAGACCTTGTCATCACCTCAAGATTTTTGCAAGATCAAGAATCTGGATACTGGCAAGGAATTTGTTGTGAATGAGTTGAAAGAAGATGGGACTTGGAATTACCTCAGTGACGTTGATACTGGGGAGCAACTCACAATGGAGGAGTTTGAGAAGTGCGTGGGCTACTCACCCATAGTGAAGGAGCTCATGAGAAGAGAGAATTTTGTCTCAGATGCTATTGACGATGCGGATAAGTTGGAGTCAACTGCTTTAAAATCAAAGAGCCTTCTCTCCAATGCAAAAAAAAAAGCTGCGTGGTTGAAGAATATCAAGGGAGTGGCAAATTCTGTGTCTGGGCTTATTGGAGATAAAGAAAGAGATAGCACTACGTCTTATATAAATCAGTCGAACCAGCAGTCACCATGGACAAGAGTTCGTCAACATGGTAAATCCTACAAGGAACTCACAGGCCTTTACATGAGCCAAGAGATACAGGCACATGAAGGTTGTATTTGGAGCATGAGGTTTAGCCTCGATGGTCGATACCTTGCAAGTGCTGGTACTGATAAAGTAATTCATATTTGGCAAGTGCTTGAATGTGAGACTATACTTTCTGCACCAGAAGATGCCCACTTAAACTTGTTACGCTCTAGTGCTAGCCATCAATGTGATCGATTTTCTCACATGGAGCATTTATCAATCAAGAAAAATAAAAAAGGAAAAACTTCATCATCAAGCAGTAAGAGCTCCTTTCAAGACTACGTGGTAGTGCCAAAAACCATTTTTTCTCTCTCAGAGAAGCCAATGTGCTCATTACAAGGCCATCTAGATGATGTCCTGGATCTATCTTGGTCTAAATCCCAGGTCAGTGAATCATTCTGCAACTGATTTAAATCTTTGTTTACGATACTTCACTGTTCTATCTTTACCAAGGTGGCTTATCTATGGCAAGGGTGTGTTAGGGGTTCACATATCTTATGTGGAAAGTCATCTAGAAACATGTGCTTCTACAACCAAAGAACTCATTGATCGATAGATTTACCCATGACCAAATGTTAATATTTTCAATAGTTATCTCCTCGCAAAATATTATTTATAAATGAATATACAAGTTAAAAAGAATTTTCATGTTTTCAGCGTCTACTATCGTCGTCAATGGACAAGACAGTTAGATTGTGGGATCTGGAAAGCAGTACATGTGTAAAATTGTTTGCTCATAATGACTATGGTGAGTCAAACTTAACATTTCGCCAATATCTTATCATCATTATTTTACGACTAACTTCATGGATTATCACCACCATTTGGTGTTCGTTGTCCTCATCATCAAATTGAACTCTAATATTGTTTCAAAACATGTAGCAATTTTTTTCCTAGTAGTCCTTGTGTCCATTTTGAACATGGATCAAGCGGATAAAGTATTCTTATCCCTGACCCTCATCATTTAGGACAGCAGTGTTATGATGATGATCATGTTTTTGTTATGCTTCCCAATTTGATGCTCCAGTTGGTCTTTGGGGGACCTTCACATTAATTTTGGCTCAAGTCTACAATACTAATATCATGTGATTTTAGATTTTGAGGGTGTTGATTGTCCAGGGATATTAGGCATTTTAATACGCAAACATAATTTGCCACCACTTGGCTGTTCTTGTTGAATGTTCTTCTTTTTTTGATAAAAGTATTAAATCTACAGTGACATTACTTGACTAAGATGTTAGAGACGCCAGAGGATGCAGCCTGCATTCAGATTTCATTCATTGTTTATGCAGTGCTTCTTATGTTTGGGACTTCAAGGAAATGATTTTAACTATTGAGTTATTTGTTTCTGCTTCAATTGTTTTTTCCTGTGCTTTTGTGCAGTAACTTGCATTCAATTTAATCCTGTTGATGAGAGATATTTCATAAGTGGGTCACTTGATGCCAAAGTTCGAATATGGAGTATACCAGACCAGAAAGTGGTTGATTGGAATGATTTCCATGAAATGGTCACTGCAGCGTGCTATACTCCTGATGGCCAGGTTATTAATTATGTCCTTCTGTGCAAAGGCGGTTATTTTATGGTATAGCCAAAATGATCTTCGGAAAATGCTTTTATTTGATTAATAGAATGTGAAATACTAGTTGGGGTGAAAGAACATGTATGAAATGCAATCCTGGCGGGGCATCTGGTGATAAAACTATTTTACTCCTCTTACGCCAATAGATGTACATCATTCAGCTTAAACATGGTGAAACTGTTGCAAATTATTTGGCTTTGACAATTGGTTTCAAGAACACGTGTCTATGTGTGAGCTATAAATGAAGTTTCTAGAGTAATTTAAGAGTAAATGAGGGCTCTCATCTCAACTGCGTGTGCGTAAAATTATTGCAAGCCAATCAAATGTACAATCATTCCCTATCTGAACGAAATACACTTAACTTGAAGAACATGAATCATCCGTGAAAGTTATTGTTTAATAAAAATGTTTGTTTCTAAATGTAATTATTTGTTATGCAGGGTGCATTAGTTGGTTCCCACGAAGGTACTTGCCGGTTATATGATACGTCAGGTAGTCCCTTCATTTCTTCCATCTATGATATACTCTGGCGTTTTATTACATCTGTAAAACAATTTACATCCTGTAAAACTTGATGTTTGTTGTGGAATTTCACAATTTAAGAATCTTATTTGCACTTGTAAATACTCCTCAGATGGCAGATAACACTAGTCTATCTTACTTTTTTCACTGATTCAGGGTGCAAGCTCAGTCAGAATGGCCAAATTGACATATATAAGAAGAAGCAGAAAGGGCGTGCAAAAAAGATAACTGGATTTCAGGTACTTTTCTCGTGCATCATTGGGACACATGTATATAGTCGTTATGTACGCATTTAATTCTGCATTATGTTGACACATTAAACTTTTAGCTAACACAAAATGTAAACCTTCCAACCAGTTCTCTCCATTGAACCCATCAGAAGTGATGATTACATCAGCTGATTCACAAATACGAGTTTTTGAAGGCACAGATCGGATCCAAAAATTTAGAGGTATAACATGGATAAACACCATATATACGTGCATTTGTTCTGGACCTGGATATACCCATTCAAGAAATTTTGCTTCTAATGGTTTCTCTCAATAGGGTTCCAGAACACTAGTAGCCAAATAGCAGCATCATTCACTCCAGATGGAAAATATGTTGTTTGTGCCAGTGAGGACTCGCAAGTTTATGTTTGGAAGCACGATGATTTGCAGACAGTGAGTACCAATATTGTAAGTGGAAATGGTGGAAAATCAAAAGATCATGGGACCACTAGATCGCATGAACATTTTTTTTGCAGAGATGTATCAGTTGCAATTCCATGGCCAGGGGCCGTCAAGTATGAATCACCATACTTTGCCATGAGATCTAGGAGGTATAAAAACCTATCTGTCTCATCAAGACAGTCTAGTAATCAGCAGCCAGACAGTCTAGAAGATGCATTTACCAGTAGTAGGAGCTATCTCCCACCTCTTCCTGAAAATGATACAGATCAACTTACCAACATTCCTGAGGACTTTGCTAACTTGTCTTCGTGCATGCATTCCGACGCCAGTGGAAACATGTCTTTTGATTCAACAATGTCTTCAAGATTTGATGGCTTCTCCAATAATGCACCGGAAGAATCTCTTTCATCGTCATCATCGTCATTATCTTCTTCGAGGTGGTTGTTTAACGGAAACCATACATCCAGTAGTTCTATTAATACTTCGACGGCATGGGGTCTTACGCTTGTGACAGCAGGATTTGGAGGGGAGATTAGGATATACCACAATTTTGGTCTGCCCCTCCGGCTACAAAACCAGTCCTTTTCTCTGTTCGGAGGGTTGCTTCAGGAAGCGCATGCAACATAAAAATATGAATGGGGTAGATAACTCCCCAACTGCATTGCATAAATCTTTTGCCTGGCTTAATAGGATGAGGTCTAACTAGTGGTGATCAAAATGAAGCACTTCTCGGTCTGTTTTCTACCAGCTGCCTTGTTCACTAAAATACTTTGTGTAGTTTGTAAATGTCATGTAAACAGAAAGCCTCTACCAACAGTGTTGGTAGGGGCTAAATTATTTTCAATGGTGTATATGTGTGGGGTTTGAAAGGAATGAATATGAATATGGACGAAGACTAATATTACTGTCTGTATATACATACAGAAAAGGCATGCGTGTTATAAGCTTCGTAGTTAGAAGTGCGATGGGAGGCATGTGTCCCCATAGAATTAAGCGTCGTCCCAGCACACAACATTCCTAGTGGAAGCTAAAAAGAAGATTAATGAATTAGTGAATGAAATATATATATGTATATATATAGAGAGATGATATATATAAAAAAACAAGCAATGATTCAACCCATCATCATCGTCCCCCCCGATAAAATAAAATAAAAGTATTAATTAAACAGAGATATGAGATGAGAGTGGAAGATTGGGCAGACAAAGGTGGCAAAATGTTGTTTGGGCCGGGTGGAATTATTGATAAGAGGATAGGAGAGGAGGTGAGCGATCCCTTAACTCATTTTGCTTGGACAATCTTGTTTTATTTGTTCACCACAAATTTAGTGTATTTCTGGTTGGGATTTAGGTCCTTGTCTGGGACCCTAATGATATGAATATCGTAAGTAAAGAAAATATTTTTGATGGTGAGTGGGAGGAATTCAACACTTAATAATTAGCCGTAGTATATTGCTTCCACTTTTTATATTTTCAAAATAATAATAATAGTAGTAATAGTAATAATAAGTCTTCCATGGATGATGTCTGAACCAAAAACTCATCTATTTTGCAACACATAAATTTGTGCAATAATACTAAAGCTTTTAGCAAGAAAGAGAATAAGAAATAAAAAAAAAGCTTTCTCATCAAATTTTTTTCAACCATTTGGACCCATCATACTATGGCTCTTAATTAGATTAATTAATTAATAGTGAAATTCATTGATTGCATCAACCCGCTTTGAGCCATCACAGGCTACAGAGCGAACAGATTTCAGCAAACCAATGCATGGACAGAGCAATTATAACCAGCTAACGCTAGAAGAGGTACGTCATTGCCATGGGTTGATCTTATAAAAATCAAGGTGTCAAGCTAATGAGTAAAGCATCTGTTTCTTTCATTCGAAGAGCAATTAATTAAAGACAAGTGGCGTACATTAGAATAAAGTTGAGAGAGACGATGGGAGGCTACAAATCATGTGATATAGCTTCGCACTAAGACTTTATGGGAGTGTTTTCTTGTATGTCCAAGTGCCTTTCAACAATTTTGCGTCATGCCAAGGTCTCAGATCCAATCCGTTCCTAAGCTCCCAAGCAACTATATGCTTGAAAAATAACCCCACAAATGGGGCATTGAAGACTCAAATGACTCCAACTTAACTTGAATAAAATTGGCAATAGCCAAAACTCAAGATAATTTACACTCGGCAGATTTCTCCATTCGGATCAACTTCACTTTCCAGTTTAATCAACAACATAATTTGGAGCAACAGCTAAAATCCTTTTTTCGGCAGGCGACAACTCACTCCCATCCTCTTCAATTGAAGAGGTTGGATCATCAATTACAATTAAATGCCCTTCCCTCTTGATCAACCGCTGCAGCACAAATCACTTCATGTTAGGTACTGAAATCTTTCATTCATTACAACTGTTTTCAGAAACTAGATCCCATCATTTTTCGCGCTGTTACTGCTAACAATTTTCAGACAAGATGTTTACCTCTATTATGGCTCTGAGGCACCTCACTTCCTCAATCATCTCTTGCTGGCTAGAGTAGGCGCTCTGTGAATTCAGCTGCTCAACGTACCAAAGGATCAAATCTTTCTGCCTCATTCCAGCAAGCCCACTACCTAAAAATTGATTTATGTAGCACAGAAAAGTCATTCTATACCTTGGGGAAACAATTTAAAATTTAAAGCTTTATTGGGGGGAAAAAAATATTACCATCTTGCATGACAACCTCCTCATGCTGCCTAAGATGCATAACAAGAGCTTGAGTAACCTTCTGAAAGCGCTCCTCTGTTATAAAGAGTTTTTTCTTCGTTTTGCTACCAGATCCTGTCTCCGCATCTGCCATCGCAGCTATGTGTTATATGCAAATAAAGAATTTCAAATTGCTCGGCCACTGATCTATTCAGCTTCCCTGCTCACCTGCTGTTTCTGTATTTGGATTCGGAGTACTAGTGCTTGGTTGGGCATTAGGATCATCAACACCTTCATTCTCTGCATCATCGTCTTGAAAATCAGAAAGATCAATCCCAGTCGATTCAACACTGCATCACAGGAACAAAAGGAAAAAAAAATGAAAGATAAAAATGGTAACCATGATATCAAAGTTAGACGGGTCACAAGAAGATTTCCTTGCCTGATAACTGAAGTTTTAAGAAGCCTCACGGCCATTCTCACATGAGCAGGACGCACCTGTAAAAATATAGATGCCATTAAATAATTCCAGGCGTGTCCTGTCAATTATCCTTTCCTAAAACAGTTTGAACTTTCACACACATTTTGTTAACAGGACACCATAGAGATTTTGTGCTAACTCCTTTTAAAAGTTAGTCTTGTGAGTCTTACAGTAATACATACAACAGACAGGATCAAGGACTTCATTCGTGATGTCTCAAAGTGGAAAATTGTTCACAATCATTAAGCTTAATTATATGGAAGTGACAGAAACAAACACCAAAACTCTTGCTTTTATAGACAAAATATTATGAAAGATAAGTCTTCCATTAAAAAAGCAGAACAAGCAGTTAAAAATATAATTCAATCTGCGATTTCTCACAGAAGAAACAAGTTAATATGGCAGACACAGGTAGCATAGTCAATAAATAGTTACCTGGTCTTCCAAATGGCATCGAGCAATTGCTTCTGATAATCTGATCAGTGCCTCCAGTTGTCTAACTGTCATTCTATAAGCAACTTTACTTCCTGGAGCTGCATCTCCTCGCCGAAGAGCAACATAAGACTCAACCAAAATCTTTTTAGCTTCTGAACTAAGCTGCAAATATCACATCCAACGCTTTAACTATAGACATCAAAAGATCTACGGCACGATATACTCACTCAAATCAGGGGACAGAACAGACCTTAGGTTTTAAAGTTTTGGCATGAGCAATATATCTTTTCAACTGTACATTGGTGAAGGCTGGAGAAAGTGCTTCTTCGTGCTTTTGGTGAACCCTAACAATCTGGTGAGCTATGTGATAGTCTGTTGAATCATCCGGCTCATCGATCATGACATATACGAGATCAAACCTCGATAAAATAGCAGGAGGGAGGGCCACGTTGTACTGAAACAGAAATAGACATCAACCCAGATGGCATACATCACAAGAAAATGATAAAGTGAAAGTATAACACAGATGTGCCCAGGATACTAATAGTAAAAACAACAAAGATTGGTACAATGTGATCTAAGTGCCATCGCCAACTGCAACAGTAAAACAATGTTCTTGAACATATGTTGAACAGTTGTCAGCTTACTGTTCTCCAACTTGCACACGACCAGTTTCAAAAAAAAATAAATAAATGCAAACGACCAATTGTTGTAATACGATGGATGAGAATATATGCATTTTAGTAATAGATGGCCCTGTAGAACATTACAGCTATTCCAAGGCGCTGTGGAAACTATGACCACGAAAATCTACATAAAATCCTGCTTTCAAAGCCAAATGATAGACGAAATTGTCAGACTAGAAATCTACCTTAAGGGGCTTTGATTTGTCATAACGACCCCCAGTTGGATTGGCAGCTGCCAGAATCGAGGCTCTGGCATTAAGGGTGGCTTGTATGCCCGCCTTTGTTATGCTTATGGTTTGCTGCTCCATGGCCTCATGAATGGCTACCTAGTATTCCATCAATAAGAGCTCTATAACTGACATCGAACTCCAAATTAATAAATAAAGACGCTGGTAGATATAAAAACCTGATCTCTGACATCCATCTTATCAAATTCATCAATACAACAAATGCCATTGTCAGCGAGCATTAAAGCTCCAGCCTGAAAATGAAAAAGCTTGTGGAGTTAAGAGCATATTAAACATTTTTTATGTCGAGGCAAACCGAACGTAAGTAGATTCATTATAGCTGTAAAAAGAGGAACGTTAGAATTTGTATTATCATCCTTTGTTCCATAATAAGAGAATTTTACAGTGATAGAAGATTCTAAGCGCCCATGGAGCTAATGATAACTGAAAATGGACAATTATTATCATATGTTAGATTACCTCAATGCAGAATTCCCCAGTCTCTGGCTCTTTCGCAACGGTCGCTGTCAACCCTGCAGCAGAAGAGGACTTTCCAGATGTATAGACCGATCTCGGAACAAGGCCTGATGTGTACCTGTTGAATGGATTATAAAGACCAGCTGTTAAAGAAAAGATGGTAATGCATAGCAGTAATGATTCACGTACAATTGATGTTGGATACTAAATTATAACAAATTGGTTAACGTACTTGAGGAATTGAGACTTTGCACAGCTAGGATCTCCAACAATGCACACGTTGATATCCCCTCTCAGATTAATGCCTTCGTGAGTGGACTTGTGCACACCACCCATTAGCATAAGCAAAATTGCTCGCTTAATTTCTTGGTGACCAAAAACAGTGGGAGCTACACTTTCCACAAGCTTGTTGAAGAAATCGGGTGTATGCCTCATAAAATTGATATCTTCAAGTTCTTCTGCCTGTAACATATAATTACATCAACATCGTTGAAATGTCTGCCATAAACAAGTTCAAATCCAAAAATTAAATATGGAAACTTACCGTGAACTGAGGATTACTATCATCATCACCATCCTTTCTGCTTCTTATGTCTACATATCTCGTACCATTGGAGATCTAAACAGTTGATGCAAATAAATTGCAAGTAAATTCCATCCCACGTACTAATACAATGAAATAATGGAATCAGTTGCAAAGTAGAGTTCAAAACCTGTACTGAATTTGCAATAAATGCAAGACGATAGGAGAGATCTCTCACACCCAAAGCCTTGAGACCACGAACACCCTCATATCCTCCTGATGCGTTCTGCCTTTGAGAAGCATCTCGCCTGCACTCTGCTCTCTCACCAGGGGATGCTAATGCTAAAATATCCGGCACAACAACGACAGTTCCTGTGAATATCACACTGGAGAAGAACAACACCAATTTTCGTAAGCAAAACTGAATGCTAATTTCATAGCCATGTTTTCCTTTGTAAGAAAGTAACTGATTTATCCTGAACTTACAGATCGCCCGCCCTGGCATGCTCAACCATCTCATGTCGAAGGATCACATCCAGTGATCGAGGAAGTGAACCAGCTGGAATGTCTTTTGTAGTTTCTTGCATTCGTACCTTTTGCCAATCAGCAAATTTGCTCTGCTGCCTAATTAGAGCCCATTTGTTGCTATTTTGGCAGGTAGCATTCGTGCATATCAAAGGCTGCAATCCAGGATAAAAGAAGACAGATTAAAATCATACTATTACGCACAATGAACCCATCAAAAAACGATTCCCTATAGCTCAAGAAACACCTCAGAATATTTGAATTGCTGCTCAACATTCTTTAACACGGCACCACACTCAAGGCACTTGAAAGTTCCTAAAAGAAGCTCAGGTCGAACCTCACTTGTCCTAGTTACTACACCCATTACAGATACCAGCTTACCAACATCCGACGTCGTCAATTCTCTCAACCTACAAAACTCACAAGTGAAGTGAACAACAATAGTCAGTTAATCGTTAAATGTGCAAACATGAAACATCCATGACATGGCAGGAGAGGTACTATTGACCTTTTCAATATGGGAAAGTTATAGAAGGCAATGTGAACATCTCTGTCTTCGGATAGGAAGGTTGGCTTACGGTCCATCACAAATCGCTTGCAAGCGTTCTTTGCATATGGCTCAAATCTACGAGACGAATTAACATAAAATCAACCAATTATGGAGTCAATCGATCATAAAACGTTAGCAAGCTGTTCTAAGTAGCTAAAATAAAACGATCTAATAAGAAAATAAGCCATGCCATTTACACAACATTTGCGCACAATAAATACGAAAGTGGAAATCTATGCGTGAAATGACTTAAATATGAGCATCAATCGACATAACAAAGCAAAACAGGGAAAAAAAATTAACCTAAAAAACTCTTCAGAAAGAGCTTTCTGAAGGACGCCGCTGAAACGAGAGACGTGGGCGAAATCAATGAACATGGTGGTCGAGATCGTGGGATCCTTCATGTTCTCAATCTCAGCCTCGTAATAGGACTCTGGCGAGTTCGCAACCTCTTTGAAACTGTTCCACCAAGCACAAAACAACAAAAACAACAACAACAACAACAACAACAAGATATGAGACCACAATACACTACCAACCCCCTCAACAAAAATAAAAAATAAAAAATAAAACACCTTTTGAGGAATTCCAAGAACAAGTTCTCGACGTGAGTAGCCTTCTCGTCGGTGAAAAACCCGCCCAAAGAAGCCATCTTCTTCTTGGCCTTGATGGGGACTCGAAGGTGCGGCGACGAAGCAGAGACAGGCGAATGTTGGGG
>JAVDBV010004559.1:0-10354 GCA_032619315.1 Piper longum | reverse complement strand
TCTACTGGAACAATTAGAAGGCATATATATATATATATATATATATGCCTTCTAATTGTTCCAGTAGACATTGTGTTCTTATTTGTTATATACATACATAAATATGTGTATTTTTATATTCTAACAAAGAGGTGAATATCAGAGGTAGAAAGGTCAGAATTCATATTCTACCCTTTTTTTGTGATTAGTCATCGGCCTAATCTAATTTTTAAAGTTTTTAATTAGAGGTAAATTTCTAATGTTTAATTGATAAATAAAAATTAATTTTTGTTTAACTTGTCCTTTGTATTTATAATTGAATATAGTTTTTTTAATATTATTTTGTATGACTGTTTAATAATTTGAAATGCTCCCAGCTTCTTTATAAAGAAAATTGGCAAGATGCAAGATGCAAGATGCAAAACCCAATGCTATTTACCTCGTATTATTCTATATGTAATTACAATTGCATGTAGAAATGATGAAAACATTTTAGTTTTTAGGTATAAAGTCTTGCTTATATGTAAATTAAGTTTTAATTGTTCCTTGTGACCTTCCAAACAAGAAGATGGAAGACCCAATAAACATGTTACATGTTAGCTTTCACTCAATTCAAGATTACAAAGTGGCCATGGTTTTACAATTATTCCTTCATGCTAATTTTTTTCCATCGAAATATATTATGAAACGTTTTGAGGCATTTCTATTTGCTCAAAATTTTTATCCTTTCAAATTTTTGCTGTAAATTCTGTTATCATTTTCTGGTAACATCTTAATTTATGATAGTCAAGTAGCCTAAAAAATTCGGGTTTACTTTAAATTGTGATATCAATATATCTTATCTAATCAATATCACATTCAACTATTCATAATGTAATAGAAATTCTCACCCATATATGTACATTCCTTTAATGATATAACTTTCTCTTGTTTGTCTTCTTCATCTACTTGGTAGATTCATTTCATTGTTTGTGTTAAATGAGCTAAGCTTTTGGAACCTCCATGGAGATGGGCAATTCGTATCAATTGAACCTAGACTTCTTTGCAATTTCAGGGGAATGCCACTTCATCGGGTTCTTGATCGACCTTTTGATAAAAGTTTCCGATGGTTGAATGATGAACAGATGTTTGTTTACAGGGAAGGAACGGTCGATCAAACTGCGTCGACGGCTGCTAAAAATGGCAAAGCACAGAGTAACAGCGCCAAAGACAAGTCATTCTGTATTGTCTCGTTGAAAGATGTCATTGTAATTTAGTCCTTTCGTTTCAATTTTGTAGTTTTTGTCATTACGTACATGATCCAAACAGGAGAAATGTGCAGTGAATTTTGGCTGTATTTCGACAAATTATTATAATTTGTATTAAGGGAAATTAACTTATATGATATAATCAAGTGCATTTCAAAAAAGAAAATTGTTGGTATGCAATTCAAATTTGTAGTTTTAAGACCACCCGGTTGAAAAGCACTATAGTGTATTGATAGAGGAATATGATTCTAGACGCCGGATTTTGTTTCAACAAGGATGAACTTGATTAATCAATCATTTTGACGCTAGGGTTCTAGAGGCTTGAATTTGGCTTAAAATTCGTATCTTAATAAAAAGTAAACAAAGGAGTTTGAGCATAATTGCAAAAATGAATCGGAATCAGATTTCGAGGGAGTTACTGAATCAATTCGAACCAGTCAATAATAGATTCATTAAATCGGTTTAATTCGGTCTCATAACATAAATATATAAAAGTTATGTATTAATATTATTTTTATATAATTGTGTGTATTATATTTTATAATATTTTTAAAATTTTTTTAAAATTATTTGAAATTAGTTATTAATTTTTATTCAAATTAGAGTTCAGTCAACTTTTAATTATGATAATGTCACCCCTAATACGCCTTGTTCCTTCACTCCAGCTGCCGTCGTTGCTACCCTACTTTGTCTCCCCACCCCCCACCCCCTACTTGCTCACCACCCGTCAGTCCAGACTGTCCCCCGCGCAAGGGTGGCGGCAAACCAAAGGTGGGAGGGTGGAGGAAAGGGGTGATGGCGGAGGGAGGGGCGGCAGCAAACGGCAAACGGGGTTACCAGGAAGTGGCGAATGTGGTAGAGGGAGGCCGATGTAAGGGTATTTTTGTTATTTTAAAATTTTGCTCATATATAAATAATTTATTTAATTTCGTACCAAAGTTATTTTAGTCATTTACCTAAAAACCGATTCTCACTCAATTCAATGCCCATTTTGAATTGAATCGTTCTCGATCCGATTTAAATCAGTTGATTCCGAGTGGAATAAGGTGATTTCTTTATCTATGAGTTTGAGAGAACAATGTTTGACTCGGTTTAGTTTGTAAATTTAGTTTAATCCATTTCAGTTTGAAAAGACGTTCAGCTTGATTTACCTTGTTTATTAATGTCTAATTGCATAAATTTATTAATGACTAGCAAATTATTTTTGTTGTATTTAATTTTACTCAGGGAACTTTGTCATGTTCTACATTTTCCGGTCTTAAGTTGGACAAAGGAGGAAGACTGATAGGAAGAAGGAACTTAATCATTTGTAATTGCATTAATCTTAATTTAGGATATATATTATTAATACCTCTTCGGTATTAGGTAAAATAATAAATAATAGAACCTAAGGGCTTACACTTAAAATTTAAGAATAATTAATTTAAAAACATTTAAGTATAACAAAAAAAAATGAGTAATAATTAGCCGGAAGCTGTAAGACCCAATCACAAGCGAAGACACCACTATGTATTAAATATCTTAAATGGGAGTTTAAAAATTTAAGTAAGAAATGGGTGTTATCAGCTATTTATATTCAATTCTTATTTGGTCATATAACCAATGTAACAACCAATTATTTTCAAAAAAAATTAGCTATTTGAATTGAACTTGTAAAAAACGTAACCTTTTATCAAATTAAACTTAATTTAGCTAAAAAAATGAGTAATGAACAACACTAACAAGATTGATATTTAGTTCACGACTCGACCCGCCTCGATTACACCCTTCAAAATAGACCGGAAGTATATCAAAATGGACCGTGGCCTAACCGTTTCCGCACAGTCCACACACTCCTAGCCAATGGCGGACTCTGCATAATCTCAACTGTGCGCGCCAAAGAATCTATCTCCCACACTGCTCCTCCCAGACATGGCTGCCATCCTCTCCATCCCTGCGACCACCCGAATCCCCCAGATCAGGCATGCCCATCTCATCTTTGTTCCTTTCATGTCCCTTTGCTATTTCTTAGCTCATTTGTAACTGATGCATGCACTTTGCTTCAACTTGTTTTCTTCCACTAGAGAAATTCCTGGAACTGCTCAGACCCGCCGCAGGTCGATCGTCTGTAGTCAGAAGAAGATTGAATTCCGGTTGAAGGATTGGTGAGTGCAAGTTTTGGGTGTTTTCACATTGTTATGTTGTAACTTTTATTTGTGTATGAGCTGATTACTTATAGCTTCTTTTTTTTTTTTGGTGATTTTAGTGTCGATGAGAAGAGACAACGTTGGATGAATAGAAGAAATGCGCTCGGCCAAATCTTGTTTGCCTTTGTTTCTTTCCCTCTGGTTTCTTCTGTGGCGTTAGCGGATTCTGGTGACACATTTATTCTCTTTGATTTGTTTGATTAGATGTTGAAGTCAATGTCAATTAGTTATCTTTCTTGATAATTTGAGCTTTTCTAGTGAATTGGCTAGGCCATCTAAGTTTAGGTTGTTGTTTCTGAATTACGAGACTTCATGCATTAAGGATTAGAGGAGATGGGAGAAAACCAATCAATTGACAGTGTTCATCTATTCCATTTAGATGGTCTATCTTGCCTCTGCCAACAAATTTTTCTTCTTAATTTCTGATATATACGATATTAAAGAACCGTTTCACTGTATTCTTTTCTGACTGAATGTGTTTGACCCACTATTGCCTGACTTTGCTCTAAAATGAATAGCTGGAACATAGTGCGGCATTGTTTTTACCTAAACATGCGTGTTCTGGCAGATCAAGAGGAGACCTTACGCATTTACTTAGATGAAGAAAAAAAGTTCAAGATCTCAGTTCCTCAAGGTATTTTCTGCACTTTTTCTGACTTAAAAAGAACTTTATTCGGGCTGTCAGTAAAATTTGAAGTTTATGTTCAACCTTTTTAGGCACAAAAACTGAGTCTGGTGATGTGCGTTTTCTTTTGACTCATATAAATTAGAGATGTTTTCCATGACTCAGTATATGAAACTTCAAATTAGAGGTTTGGGGATTATTGGCAGTGTTATGGGAATGAAGAGAATATGATTAGAGGGAGGAGGGGGAACCCGACGATTTGCTGGGGAGAATTAATATAGTACTTATTTGGCAATGATGGAGAGACCAGACTAGATTTAACTGTACAAAACATCACTATGAATGACTAATTAACTGTATTTAAGATAAAGTCCAAGGATAACAAAATAGTTTCACAAGTATACAAGCTGCAACATCCCCTGAACATTTAACAAGTAATTAAATATACCAGATGGATGCTATTTTTTGTCCTCCATCACACTGTCCATCTTTTTCCGATGTGAGTGGCCTTTTCTTGCCTCTCTCGACAAGTTTGATCTCTAACTTACATGCCATTGAAGAAGAATCACTTCCCTGCATTCTTTCATATTGAGGATACTATCTTATTTTATGCACTTCAATATCAACCGAAGCCGACTGATTTCATTCTAAAATCGAATATTAATTCAAATAAGATTATTATTTGTATCTGTATCATGTTCTTGCAGATGGGGATGAGAACTTTCGCATTTACTTAGATGACAATAATAAGTTCAAAATTTCAGTTCCTCAAGGTTTGCTTACGTATTTTTATAGAGACTATTTGTTAATATAGTGTGCAAAGCTTTTAGGCATAGAATGATTGGTATTATGTTTCCAATGTCTATGCTGTATTGCTTCCTCCTCAATTGTACTTACCTTAGTAATGTCTTTATCATGTTCTTATTTGTTTTATTTTTGTCATGCTATTATGGTTATATCCAAGCTAAGTGGCTTTGGCAGATTGAGTGAGCAAACACAGAATTTGTTAATTTGTACATCAATTCTTCATTCAGCTTGAGATGACTCGATGGATAATAGAAATTGAGGATGAAGACAGATGGATAATGGAAGTAATTCAACTATGTTCTCATTGATATTGTCTCTAATTTTTCTTGGATGGATGACTACGATCAATAGCTGTCATTGACTGATTTCTTTTTTTAATTCTTCTGTTGTTATTCTCGTAAGAGGATAGAAAAAAGTAAAAACAGTGATAGAAAGCTCATGTAAAATGGTATATAAAGCTTTAATGATCATTACGAATAAATGTTTGGCAGATTGGGTAAAGGGAGAAGGAGAACCAAATGGCTTCAAGTTAGTAACTGCATTTTTCCCTGAAGGACAATCTGATTCCAATGGTAATTAAAGTCTGTGCTGTTAATTCTTTGGGTGTTTGATTTGGCCATTGGTTTGAAATCATCAGCTGGGATTGTCAGTCACTATTGCTATCACGGGGATTGGGCCAGATTTTACTAAACTTGAATCTTTTGGCAAAGTTGATGCTTTTGCAGAAACTTTGGTGGGTGTTCACTACAATATTTCACAATTCCTCCTATTACAACTTGTCTACTATTACATCTAAATCAATTTTCTCAAGCAGGTGAATGGACTGGACAGAAGCTGGAAGCGACCACCGGGATTGGCTGCAAAACTTATAAATTCTAAAGCTGCTAATGGTATTCATATCTTGTGCTACAGTTTTTATGACTTCTGTCCAAATAGTTTTTTTTTCTTCTGTTTTTTAAAATCCAAATGTTTGAACTATTAGGTTTATATTACATCGATTACACATTGCAAAATCCTGGTGAAAGCCGCAGATATATTTTTTCTGCCATTGGCATGGCAAACAATGGTTGGTATAACAGACTTTATACTGTAACAGGCCAGGTCAGTAAAAGCATATTTCTTTTCCTTCAATCAAATTTTAATTTGTTTACATGAATACGTTCCTTGACATGTTTTCTATAACTTTTGTCATCTTTTCAGTTTATGGAAGAAGAAGCTGATAAATATGCGTCTAAGATTCAAAAGGTTAGCTTTAGTTATCTTAAGATTAATGCATAATTGGCTATTCTTACTAAAAACCTACAACATTCGAAGTTGCAATTATTCTGGGTACACAAAATAATAGAAGTTCTGTTCATATTAAGGATGCCATGCTTTACTGATTTGATGTTTGCTTCAACACTTTTCAGGCCGTTGCATCTTTCAGACTGACATGAGTAAATTCCAATTGACACCAAATTGGATCCTTAAACTTATCTGTGGATTTTTCATGAGTTTTTGTATGCATGTTTGCATGTGGGTGGGTGTGTTTTCCTTTCTGAATATAGCTGAATACTACTGTAGAATGTCACAAACAATTATGTTGAGTTCATCTAATGGTTTTGCCCTACATAACTCGTAGAATACACTCTCTATACCTTTTGTGTGAAAGCTCGGAAAAAAGCTTCAGAAGGATCCACTCATTTATCGACTCTTTTCTAGTACAACAACTTTTTTTTGCGAAATCAATTTCATTGATTACACGAAAGTGGGCGTTATCATACTACAATTGAGGTTAATTAGCTGAGTCCTAGACTTAATGTTCGGGCGCAGGATCGTCAGCCCTCGTGGACCGCGGTCTTTTTGGATCCGATCTAGGTTTGCATATTCGGTGGGACCAAAGCGTCTTATCGTGCAAAGAGATAGTGCGATAATATGAAAAATAATGTCACAAGCACGCATAAAATTTTGCATGGTTCCACTGTGAGATTGATACCCACAATTCACTAATTTTCAAGTTTTTTCACAAATTACACATCATGTAATTTTGCCACTTTAATCGACTCCATACATAATTTATCACTTAAACACTTAAAAGCTTCTATTTGTAGTGCTCCCAAAAGAATTCACCATTGTGTTAATTTATTTATTGGCAATTATCCAATTTGGTGTGTCGATTCAAATTCGGGTTGTAGACGGGTCACGGCGAGGTCTTCGCCGGGTCTATTCACGGGTCTAATCAATTCGTCGGGCAACTGGATCTCAATGTGGACACCCACACAAAGATGTAGGCAGCCGGTCTCAGTCACGGTCAAGATCGTGGACACAGTCAAAATCCAAGCAGGTCTAATGAGCACCAAGATGGTCTTGGACCCAATTATCTTCCTAGCCTTTCTTCTATTCTCTATTTTTTCTCAACAACACCGTTGCGAGTGGGTCACTTCCCAATTTTTTTCCTTCAATGGCAGTGACGAACTCCAGCTGGACTTGATCTAGGTTTGTAGATTACTTCACCGACTTCATGTTGGTGATTATTTCGGGTCCGGGAACAACCGACATTGGTCGGAAAACTGCCACGAAAACAATTCTATGCGGTTGTTTCCTGTTTTGTTTTCACCTTATCCAATCAACCATTTCTAGACTTTTTTCTAGTGATAGCGGTGACGAACTCCGGTATAATTCAACTTTGGTTTGTAGACTTAGTTAATGGCTTCAGGTTGGATGCTACGATGGGTCCTAGAACAACCGTAATTGATTGGACAATGGCCACGAAGATCTACCTTCGCTATTGCTTTCCTCTGCTCTGTTTTCACCTTTATCCGGTGGGCTTCTTCCTTAATTTTCTCCGGCGACAGTGGCTGCTAAATCCAGTTTAATCAAGTTGAGTTTGTAGAACTTCTCTCTGAAGTCACTTTGGGTACCACAAAGTAGCTGGGAATGACCGGTGTGGGACGGTAAAATGGCGGCCACAATCCATCTTTTCGCTGTTCTGTTGTCTGCTCTTCAATGTTGTCTTCTGTCTTCGCAGGTGGGCAACTTCTCGAATTTTTTCCAGCAACTACAGTAGCATAATCCGGTAAAAATGGACTTATATTTGCAGATCTCCTCACTGGATTCACTTTGAGCACCACACCAGAGCCGGGGACCACCAGATTTGGTTGAAAAACTGCTGCGAAATCAGCTTTCCACGGCTGTTTTCTCCATTGTCAGATGGGCAACATCTCGAATTTTCTCTGGCGATTATAGCGGCGAACTCTCGTGAGACTCGGCTTGGATTTCTAGATATCCTTTATAACTTCACTTTGGATGCACAATGCAGCCAGGAACAACCGGTGTTTGATGGAATATGGCCACAAAATCTGCTCTCCGCTGCGGTTTTCTACTCTGCCTCTTCTTCTTCTATGATCAGCATCTTTTTAACAGGATTCTAGCCACAACGACATCAAACTTCGGAGAAACTCTGGCTAGATCTGAATATTGCTTCTTTTTTGTCGCTTTGGATACTACGAACGGGTTTGGGACAGCTGGCGTTGGTCGGAAAATGGCCACGAAACTGTCCTTCGTGGATGTTTTTTGCTCTGGTTTTTGATGGGCAACGTCTTCTCTGACTCCGGCGATGTAGGGGCGCTGCGTCTTCCTTCTTGGACAATGGCTTTTGCTTAGTAGAATTCGCTAGAATGGTTGCACAATGCGATGATGAGGCCTTCCTTCTCTCTTTGCTTCCACTCTAGTGGCACGGTTTTGAGCGGTGTTCTCTATTCTGCTTTGAAGCATACATGAGCCTGCAGCAATTAAAAAAACCCACCTCTTTGAATGGCTTTCTGTGGCAAGAACAACAATGTGGGGATCCGTGGTGAGGCTTGGAGAAGATAGCAAGGCTTCAACGGCACAAATAAAATGGTTTGGCTTCGGCAGTGTACGGCAATGGTGGTTCTACGGTGATGAAGAGTTTGGCTCCATCCCTTCACTCAACAGTGGCAAAGAAAGGCGTATGCGTAGCAAAACTACACAACTCCAGCGATCTAGCAACTTGTCCACTTCTTGGCAATAAGATGGGCTTCTCAGCAACCATGTGGACAGATTCTCCTCAGCGGCAATCTTTCACAGTGAGGCAGCAAGGGCAGCAATCAGGCTTCATGAGTGGAGACGTCATAGGCATGCATGACGGGGATGACAATTTTCTCCATCCCTTTTTGCAAAATAGAAAAAAATTCCTTTCAAATAGAAAAAAACTAATCTTTCTGATAGATCGACTATAGCATGGCAATAAGGTAACTCTTGATGATTTCTTCTTTAATGACTAAGCCATGCACTGGTTGGTTGAGATAGGGGTAACCAGAGATGGATCTTCGGCGAGGGACTCTTCCTCTTTCTTCTCTTTTCTGCTTTTCTTTATCTCTTTTCTTCAATTTAATGGACCCCTTTTTTTCAACAATAACACTTGACTTTTACAAAACTGGGATAATTCTTGGGTGATATTTTCTCTGGAAATTGTAAAACAACGCCTACTTCTTCCTCTGACAATTTTTCCTCAGGCAGTTTTGAACAACCGATACTTTTCTTAAAGTTATTAGCGGATAAATAAAAAATCTTAAAAATTACCCAAATAACTGGATAAATACAAATCTTAAAAATTATTTAAATAATCGGATAAATGCAAATCTTAAAAATTATCCATGTATCCGAATAAATACAAATCTTATGCAAACACTTAAATATCATTTTGTCAATAATGAGATTCAGTGACCTACACACCAAAAATCTTCGAATTTGAATAGAGCTCAATAGGCTTCGATCTTAGTTGAGTTTGAGTAAAATTTTAGTGGAGGTCAAATATGACTTGACAACAATATGCTACTATAAGTTTGATTTTTATTTATCTATATTTTCTCTAGCATGATTTACAATAATTTTTTTTTCAAAGATTAAAAAATTCAATCTCAAATCAACTATACACGTAGTAGTACAAGAACTCAAAAAATACTACTATGACATGATTATTTTAATATTTTATTTAAATGATTATGTATATGTTTTCTATTTAATATAAGAGTATGAACGAACGGAAGTATATTTTTGCTCATTTAATTTGAATTCGAGTTGAACTTCAACTCAAAATTAAACATTCTTGTCAACTTGGCTCGTCTAAGCTCGAGTTGTGCATGAATTGGGCAGAGCTTGACTCATTGGTGACGAGTCTGAGCGGCTCAATCATAATGAACTGAGCTTGAACCGGTTCAAACTTATAGGTTTTTATTTTATTTTCTTGATTTTTTAATCTTCATTTTTCTTCAGCTCACTATTGGGCTGTATTTTTTTTTTTTAAAAAAAGTTATGTGGGGCTCTCAATTGAGAGCCTGAGCTGAGCTCGGCTCGTAAGCCGGAACTTTGGGCTCAGGTCAGCTCGGGTGTTATGTAGGTCGGCTCAAAAGTCAGGCAAGCCGTGTCGAGCCCTAATTTAACATCTTTAGTCGGCTGGCTCGGGTTGTCTGCCATCCCTAGTCGTACGTGCAGGAAATTCAGTTTTATGG
>JAVDBV010004556.1:0-11477 GCA_032619315.1 Piper longum | reverse complement strand
TCCCATTTTACCCATGCATAAATAATTTATTTAATATAAAATTAAGGGTATTTTCATAATATAAGGGCATTTTGGTCATTGTCAAATTTGAATTCCCATTTTACCCATGCATAAATAATTTATTTAATATAAAATTAAGGGTATTTTCGTAATATAAGGACATTTCGGTCATTGCCAAATTTGAATTCCCATTTTACCCATGCATAAATAATTTATTTAATATAAAATTAAGGGTATTTTAGTTATTTTGGGGTATTTTAGTCATTGTCAATTTATAATTCTCATTTTACCTATGTGTAAGTAATTTATTTAATATAAAGTCAAGGGTATTTTAGTAATTTTTACAAAAACCGATTCCCCACCATTTAATCCTATTCCGATTCCGATTTAAATCGGTCGAAATCGGTTCGAATCGGCTGATTCGGTCGCCGATTCGGGGCCGACCGATTCAACCCCGAAATCGGATCGGCACGGCGCCGATCCGATTTAAATCGGCCGAGTCTGATCCGACTCGGCCGATTTATGCAACTATGGCCAATAGTGATTAAATATAAGAGATAGCCTTTGATTTTACGGATACACTCTAATTGAATAAGAAAATAGAACATAATAATTTTATTTATTATCTTTTATTTTTGTTGTATTTAGATTTATCAAATCTTTTAAATGTAATTTTTAGTTTACTTTTTATTAATAAGAGTAGATATTATTAATCAATTTCTTATACGATGCTACTAAACCTGTGAAAAAAAGGCAACAACAAAAATCTTCTAAAATAACTGCATGAAGCATTGCAGATATTTACCACATATATATCTAAAATAATTTTTGCACTTATTAGATCAAGATTCAAAAATATTTTACACTTGTTGATACATCCTTACCGACATCCTTCTGTTACCATCATTTGATATTCTGGCACTTCCTAAATTAGTTTTTGCGTGGTTATAAGTTTAATATATATATTTTTTGTAACATGAAAGCAGTGTCAGTAATACCATTCGCCAATTTTGTCATGGTAAAGTCTGGGGACTATTTTGCAAGGGTTAATGCTATCTGCGTCACTCGTACTCCCACAAGTTCCCGACAATATGTTTTTTGATGGGATTATTATTAATTAATCACATCATATCAAACACTAGAGCCATACTGCTCCTCATGAATTATCAATTGGCAGCTTTTCTTCCCTCCGACCCTATCAGACCCATAACTTATCCCCAAATTATTTGAAAACCACTATTTTTAATGATGAAAGCTTGGATTCATCATCTAATAGTGCCGGTTGGAGGATTGTGTGTTGGATAATGTACTTGATTTGTACTTGTAAACCTCATTGGCTCTCTTCTGAAGAAACTTGTGCGGAAATGATCAAATGTGATAGCTTTCTCTACAATACTCTGTTTGTAAGATTGTGTAGCACTTGCCAAGGCAACTCTACTCTGTGTTATAAAATTTGTTTTTGGCCATATTAATCTAATCAAGCTAGATTAATGCAATATTTTACCAGGCAAACCAAATGTCAACTATTGAATTCTGTTGTCGAGATATGTTACAATAATGCTCTAACCAGGTTCTGCATTTAAGAAGGAATTTTAAGGCAACGATGCATGTTAAAGTGGGTCTATGAGTTATAATTCAAAATATCTAGTCATTTTAAAAATAATAAGAACTCACATATATACAAGCCACCACTCATCCTCTACAGAGATAGAGATGTCAGACTGGTTTAACACCTTTAGTTCAAACCTTTTAAGCTTTGTACGTGGATTTACATTTGCGCCTCTTTTAGGCTTGCCTCTCTTTACGCTATTACAAATGTGGTTAAAATCCTCTATATGTGCCTTTTATGATCTTAATACAAATTTGTTAAATGTACTTGGAGAATAAACCCATAATTAATGTGTTGGCTCTCATAACATATTAAAATAAGTTCATGTGCTTTAATTCAAAATGACTATTCACTTTATAAATAGTAAAACTCTCTCTCTCTCTCTCTATATATATATATATGAAACTATTCTAATAGTGCAAGTATTGACAAACGAAAAAGAGAGTACAGAGCCTACATCTGTATAAGCAGTGGTGATAGAGGTAGAAAGAAGTCGGCATAACAGTATATTTTAATTTGCATAGCGTTGAAAGAAAAAAAAAGAGTAATTTGCATACGCTTGATTGCGCCTTTTTAATCAATTCTCCTAAGGAAAACCATATCTGCCGGTGGTGCTCTTGACTCAGGGTTTGTAATCTAGAACCGACATGCATTCTCTTAGTTGACGATTAAAAATTTGATGAAAAGTTACAAGCATGTTCAGATGATATTAAATGTTTAGTGACAAAGCCACAAGAAAAAATCAATACTGTGGTTGGACGTATTAGAAACAAATATAGGGGATAATGAAAGGTATAGGCGAACTACTTAATAACATAATTAATGGCCTATCCATCTACTTATCTACTATCATTTGCTAATGTTGTGGTCACGTCAACTTTATAAGTTTCATTAAAAAAAGGTTATGAAGATTAAGAGACGGATGAAACCATGACCGTGTGAACCAAAGAGAAAAGAAAAGGATTAGGAGATGCAACCCTTCACCATATGGGTGTGTAGCAACATCCAAAACTAATATATATGAAATGTAACCACTCAAAATTCCATCTTGCTTGAATGCAAACAAGAACAAATAGAACAAAACAAGGTCTAAACAAATTTCCCACACCAGCTTAAGTCTAAATAAGTACCCCAGAAATCAGAATACAGTCTTTCCACATGCCATTGAACATCTCCGTCCAATTCTCTCGTTCTACTCATAAGCTGAAAAAGAGAGAAACAAAACAAATTCGTGTTGAATCTAATCTTCATATGATTATTATTAAAAAAGAGACACCGGTCATAGTAGAAACTACTGGCGGGTAGAAAATCCCAGACAAAAAGGAAAAATTTCATAGGAGAATCACGAAGGAGAAGTGGATGCACTAGAGAGACCCTTCTCAGCATAAAGTCTGTAAATGCCAGGTGTATTTGTAACTCATCCCGTTGCATTGTCAAGGCTCCCATTGCAACCCAATGCTAATATAACGAAGGTTCCCAACAGCAGTTCGTTCCTGCAACATTAGCAGGCGTTGCTTTTCTATAAATAAACAAATTGCCATCAATTACAGCGAGCTAAGAAAAAAAATATTACAGCGAGCTCATTCATATCACTAGTTTCCGAGAACATATCATATGCAGTAATATGAGTCGATTGAAAGTTTCTAGTTACGCCTCAAGAGCTCTTGACATCATGCTGACTACTTTTCAGTTCGGTATCTGCCTCAGAACCTCAAAGCCAATAAATTCAATTAGAGGTATACCAAAAACCAACGATTCAGAGTAGGCATAGCCAAATTACACTTTAAAACAGAATGAGTATATGATAATGATCAAATGTGATGGAAAGTTCGAAACATAGCAGCTAGTACAAATTTAGACAGACACGAGACACTGGTAAATGGCCGCATTAAAATTGTTATCAAGTTTACAAACATTTCTTATATACCTATTCTTTCTACAATTGAATAAAGGTTTCCCTCGAGCATGAGGTTCCACTTGCAAGGGTACTTAAACCAATCGTATTTTAGAATAAACATTTTCTAGCAATAAGTGTAAAATATCATTCGATTGAGTCATTATTCCATAATTTGGTAAGTAATATATGAAATTTTAAGACCAAGAATCAAACATGGCAGGATACAACAAAATAAATTTTAGCGAGAGCTAACTTACTCCAGTAAGATGAGAGAAAATCACTTATTAACATACTTCAAAGTGAAGTAGTGTTCAACAACTTAATAATTAAGTTTGGTAACAGCATCCAAACGACTTCCACACAAACTTTTATGAGCGCTAACTCCTACTTGTGATATGCACTGAGCCTCACATCAGACAGGAGAGAGTGATAGATAGCAGGAAAACTAAACTTAGAGCTACATATCAGGGCATGCCATGTTTTTAACCCTAACTGCAATAGCGCCATCTTAAAAATATAATGAGCAAAGCATTCAACCACAAATTTCAACAAACAGAAGCTTCTCATAATTTCAAGAATCGTGAGAAAAATAAAAACACAAAAGAAACATTCTTCGTTAGGTTCACATGCAGGTAATATATATGAATGTTGACGTTCAACATCAAGGCAGAGTAAATGTTGTACAGGGTTTCACCAATCATTAATATGGGAAAATCTCCCCTTTCCTAGGAAATTAAGAGTTAGAGTTAGATGAGAGAAATGCCGAGCTGACTGCTGTGAAGAACTGAGTACAAGAAAGTGATCTAAGTTTAAACAATTAAAAAACAGCTGAGGAGGGAACGAACATAGAGTTAGGCAAGGTAGAAAATAGTTTTCACAATTTATGACCTTCTGATATCAGGATCAAGCAAATGAACTCTGCCCTACCTCACCTTTGAGGTCTGTATACACCAAACCCATTCCAGGACTCGTGGACTGGAAGAGGCAAAGCTATTACTACAAAAAATAGCATCAGTTGCGAAGATGGCGAGGAAATACAAAATATAGACAATTTTCGACCTAAACTAAAAAAAGTAGGAGGCTAACATTAAGGTTGTCTCAAGAAACAATATTTAGAGAAACAGGAGAAATAATAAACATTTGTTCCTATTTAGTAACATTTTTATCCCTTTATTGCTACACAATAGTTAGATAAAAATAATCAGGAACAGCAACCAACCAAAAGAGTACTCAGATATATCTTCTAAAATCAAATATCCAAGAACACTATATTTATTGTAACAACTAGTTGAAGCTCATGTTAAGCTGACTCTTGTTACACAGCTTCATGAATATAAACATATCGTCCATCTTAGCATCAGAGTAAAACTGGGTCACATCTAGCAGTTGCACCCGGTTAGCACTCACTAAGTTCCTTAGGTACTCTTAAACGCATTCACTCGCTTTGGGGTGCAGACTTGTTGATAAGTTCCACTTGGATCCCCAGATCCAATAATGGCTTAAAGACTTCAGTCCAAAAAATCTTGGAGTTCAACAACGACTGAACCTAATAAGCTTGGGGCTCCGCTCACTCAGCCAGCGCTGGTGGTTTCGACTCTATCAGTCAGCTGCTATTGCTTGGAACGACTGCCCAACAACCAAATAGATCTTCCATTGGTTTAGTCGGAATGGAAAGGGATAACACATTCACAAAATACGCACAACAATTCAACTTCATTGTAACTCATGATAACACAGAGTCCAGGAAATCCCAGCAATGCAAGAAAAACCATCCTATCTTTGCACTCTCGTGAGTATCATCAGGTATCACAGATCCTTAAACAACCATCCTATATTTGACTGGTAAATCTTCCCATCAAGGTTAACATGTCATCTTGGCCATTAAATGAGACATTGTAAGAAACAGCCTTTATAATTTTCAATATTTCAAATGTTTGCACTATAAACACAGATCCTAGTTTACATATCAAATGAGACATGTCACCTTACCCACGCAGATGAGGATGCTGTTGGATAAGCAATCAGAAACTGATTTTCTAAGGACAAAGTTCCATGAAGTTATATTGGTTTACCTGGCAGGTAAAATACACACAGTTTCCTCGATACGGCATGACACTATTCCTGGAAATGAACATTGGTAGTCATTGATTCATATTGTATCAAATTTTTTCCCTCATTCAAATTCGGCATCACAGAGCCTACAAAAAGGGTTATATTTCTCTCCTTATAACTGATTAAAATATTTCCAGACACAAATGCACCACATCAGACTCTTTTGGAGAGGCGAGAATTATGAATCCCACTAGAAAGTGGAAACAAGTAAGTAGTTCACCAAATATATCATAATTCCGTCATACAATCGCATAGCCGAACATTCTAAACATGGCATAAAATCAAGGAAACACAAAGCACAAAAAAAGATCCCGCTGCCGCATAAGATCAATTTCTTACAAGAACTAAACAATATCCCGGCTACCTTACCAGTCAATCACTATCTTCATCATCAGCATTGTCCCCATCCACCCCCACATCCTCCTCCTCCTCCTCCTCCTCCTCATCATCATCCATATCGTGGACAACAAACTCTCCCGGAATCACGACCCGCCGGCGAGTCCTCGACGGCAGAATATTCGACAAATCCACCTCGGCCAGAGGATCATCCACAAAGTCATCATCCTCCTCCACCACCACCTCATCATCATCATCGTCGTCGTCGATCCCACTGCTGCTGCTCTCCTCGACCTCCTCGAGTATCCCTTTCCCCTTATCGACCGGCTTGTTCGCCGCCGCTGGGCTCCCATTGGGGGCGGCGGGGGGGGAGGTAGGGTCGTCGTCAGGCTTTGGCTTCTTGGGTGGTTCGGGGGAAGGGATGCCGTCGAGGTCGGGCTTCCTCTTGGGGAGGTCGGGAGGGGCCTCGTCGGGGGTTTGGGGGTGGGTTTCGGCCATGGAGGAGGTGGACGGCCGGCGGCAGGGGCGGGAAGGAAAACGGCGGGAGGGTTAGGTTTCCTGGCTATGGTTGGGGTGAGACTGAGGCCTGAGCGGACTCATTGAAACTGAAATAAACGGGCCCATCCGTCGGACTTGATCGCAAATATTTAAAATTAGCACGATTATCCGTGTAATAATGCCCCGAGTATAATAATCAATAGAGATAAAAATAACGAAAATATTTTACAATTACATTTATTAAAAAAACATTTTTTAAATAAATAGTCGTTGAGTTTTTAAAATAATCATAAAAATGAAAAAAATCAGTCATGATTAAATAAAATAACTTAATTACACAAATATACAAAAACAAATTCACTTTTAAACTTCAATTAGAACAAATATCATAACTTTTAAAAAGAAAAAATAAAAGAAAAAAAGTTATAAAAAATAGTTTCAGAAGTCTTTTTTTATATAAAAAAGGATCATTGAATGAATGAATTAAAAAGATGATAAGAAAATGTGTTTGGAAAAAAAGATAATACGAAAATGGCAGAGATAATTAAAAAAAATAAGCTAATAACGCTAAGATATAAAAATAAAAAATAACATTTTTTCATACTTAAGATAAAGAAAACTTCATAAATTTCATAATGAAAACATATACTTTTTTTATAATTTTGAACATGCAAGAACAAAATAATTAAAAATAGTCAAAGAGTGTTTTCTTTTAAAAAAGATTATTAAAGAAATGACTTACAAAAATAATAAGAAAAGTCACTACTTAAATTGAATTAAAAAATTCCATTAAAGAGAAACCACATGAAATAAATATAATGATATTTTTTTAAAATAATAAGGTTAGATTGATCTTAAAAATTAGATGAATAAAACTAAACAACATATCACGATGTTTGTCTTTCTTCCGATGATCTACTAACGATAAATTAGGGGGGTGATCTTTAGTAAAAAAAAAGACACATAGTAAAATTTTTGGGGAAAGATCATGTAAACCTAGGCTTTTCACCTCATGTTTTTAGTATAGATTCTTGATCTGGATCAAGTTATTTGTTTGACCTTTTTACTCCGTATGTATGTATGGTGTGATATGTATAAGCCACGACCCTACTTTCCCTTGATACTTGATGCGGCCCAATTGGACATTATGTCATCTTGATTTTTATTTTAAATTTTTATTTGAGTATAGTATAGTTAGGTTTAGAACTGTATCACTCACAATCTAAATTGCTTGTCGCATGTTTGGAACCACCTATGGTCGATCCTAAGACCCACGATGCAATTTCTGAGGTCGTCTGATTGTCCTACAAGTATGAATGCTAGGTACACGCAAACACGAGCGTCTTTGTGCCAGGCCCTTTGGACGTAAAGGCGTCCATGCAGTGCCTTTGTGCCCAAGTTTGTGTGTGATTTAGTTCAACAAGAACATGTGACCCTGATCTGAGCTTTGTCATGGTCTTGCTTGGCAGAAGCCAGCATTTTGCGTTGGGTTGTGCCCTTGTACTGGAACAAGAATTCTGCCTATAATTAGGCCACAAATTCCAACCCTTTCACCCCTTTGGTTGCTCTACTCCAACCTTCCCTTCATCCCTATTTTCCCCCACTTCTTCTATATCTCTCCTAGCTCTTGCTAACCCTTTCCAATCCAAGTTAAAGCTTAAGGGTGGTAGGTCTTGGAGTAGAAAGCCCAAAAGACATCCCCTTAGCCCTTGTGAGGTAAAATGCCCCTCCTTTCTCCCTTTCATGGGTTTACATGATTGTTTGGATATTTTTATTGTCTATTTGTATTTGTAGTGTATTTTTTCATGCAGATCTCTCTTTTAGAAGCATTTAGGACTTCATTTCATTATTTTTTCATGCTCATAAAAATAGTCGAGTTTTGCAAAATACATTTGTGAGGATATACATAGTTTCAGTAGATCTTTTATATATGATGTTGTAGAAATCTATTTTGCATGCTTCTTACTTTTTGTGCCAATAAGAGAAACCAACAATTCAAAGAGCACCAACATTTATATATGGGAAAGATGAGAGAAAATTGAAGAGAGGGGAGGGATTGCATGGTTGCAATTTAAGGGTGAATGCACATATATGGAGACGGGTAGTCGGTCATGGTTGAAGAATTTAATTGAGATGTAGAGTGCGGTAGATCATTTCGATATCCATTGACGGTTGTAGTTTTTTGAGTCGAGTAGATATATGAGCATCGTGATTCATCACTTCGACATGATTTTAGCCTTGTTTATAGCTATCAATTTTCGTATATTTTTGCAAGCTTGCTTATTACCAATTTATTAATTGTTATACAAATATATATGTTTTATCTGAATGTTATTATCAATTTATACATAAGCCTAGGAAGAGATTTATATACATGATCTTATTTTTGAAATCATACTCGTGGGATCTCATCCTCGAGAGTTATTAATCATAGAAGTAAAATATGTTTAAATGACCTGTGTTAAGTGGGGTCTGATAAAACGACCACTAAACATGTCCCACGATAAAGAAATCAAATCAACGATAGAACATGGCGATAAAAGCTGAGAAGAGTCATAATGAACCTATGGTCCAAGTTCTAAGCACATCGATAGATCTATAGCAAGCTTGGACTCCAAAACCTACATTAAAACCCGCTACTAAGTATAATACTGATAACTCTATATGATGCATGCTCGTGGTGTATGCTCACATCATCACTACATTATAATAAAGAAAACAATGTTAAATAAACCTATAACTAAACATCCATTACGCAAATCAAGACATAATAAAGAAAATGACTAATAAAAAACTAATAAATAAATAAATAAATACACTCATGGATAAATACAAAAATAATAAATACCTAAAAATAAATAATACTCTAGACATAAAATAATAATATCAGTATACTATATAAATACACGGCTAAACACGAGTAAATATCACATATATTCATGTTACTAAACATCTAAATAAATAAGCAATTAGTTAATATTAATTAATCACGAATAATAATAATATCATAGTTATTCAATACATAAATACATAATTAATAAAAATAAATAATAACATGCATGCACAACAAATAGATAAATAAATAAATAAATAAATATTATATATATATACACACACAATTTAGTTAACATAACTAAGATTAATATTAATAATTAAATATATCATTAATAATAATAAATAATCATGTAAAAATTCATCATGTATGATAAACATATAAATAAAAATAAATAAACAATAATGAATAAATAAATAAATAAACAAACAAATAAATAATAAATAAATAAATAAAATATTCACAATGTTAAAATATGCTAAATAGTATGAATAGAAATATAAACTAATATTGGGTGTCTTGAATTACTAAAAACGATCATAAACAGGCTAAAAATGAGCTGAACTAGGATAACTACACGGAGCCTGATTGGATCAAGCCAAGTCCACTTGGTCGAGGATAAATAAACTAGTGGGTTGGGTCGGCTGGGCTAGTCTATACTTATGGACGTAGACTCGGACAAGGGCAAGCAGATGAGTTGGCGGGCAGGAGAATAGGGTTGGGCCGGTGGACATGAAAATGAGCAAACGGGTTCAACAGGGCGGGCGGTGGCCGTCGTTGGAAAATGCCGACGACAGTGAGGCTGGCGTCACCGCTAGTCGAGATCGATGGCCCAGGCAACAAGGAACATGCTAGTTGTAAAACCCATGACTCAAGTCAAAGTTTTACATTAAAAAACTAGTCAGTGCAACCGTCAGTTTAAGTCAAGTCAATTTTATGAACCGTGTGCTAAATCGATACCAGCCGTAAGTTATGAGTGATGGGGGTCAAGTGTACTTAAGTATATGATGATAATGTCAGAAAGCTAATGAAAAATGAGTTATCAAAGTATATGATAGTATGCAGTATTTTTTTTATTTGATTGTAAAATTATTTTAAAGCTAAATAGCACATTAGGACGTGTAATAGAGCAGCATGGGTGAGTTATTAGTTATAGAATATGTCATTGTGATGTTATGGTCTGTATTATATTTTATGGGATTTTTCCTTATTTTTTGGATCTTTTTTAGGATTTATTACAAGTTAGTTATTATTTTTAACTTAAATTAGAATCGAGTCAAGTTTTATTCACAAAATTGCCACTGAACTTTTCCCCAACCTTTTCTCCTCCAAACCCTTATCACTGACCATCTTCGCCCCCATCTTCATCGCTAATGCCACCTTTGGCCGCCGCACTGCCATCGATCGATGCCGTTGAGCCCCGCTGTGTCATCACTATGTCACCCAAAGCATCCCTAGTGTAAAACCCATGACTCGAGTCAGGGTTTTACAGTCATTAGCCAGTCGGTTCAACCGTGGTCCGAGTCGGTTTAGCTTTCAAAACACGTGCAGGGCCAAGGCCAATTGTGTGCACGTGCTATGAGGGTTCATGCATACCCAAGTATTCAATGATAGCATCAGATATGCATCAGCAAACTGAGTTATCAGTATATATGAGAGTATACAATTGATGGTTTTGTTTTTTTCATTTTGTGACCGTATAATTAGTTTGTTCCAAATAACGCATTAAGACGCATTAGATCGTTTTCGGGTAGGTTATTAGTTATAGAGCATATCATTTGGATGTTGTGGTGTTGTTTTGTTTTATGTGATTTTTCCTAATTTTTCTAGGTTTTTCTAGGATTTATTACGAGTTAGTATCATTCTTGACTCGAGCTGGTGTTGAATCAAGTTAAATTTACAAGTTTGCCATAGACCACCCTTCTCACAGACCCCGACACTTCTCTCGTTCAACAACCCAAACCCTAGCCACTGATGTCGCCCATCCTGGCCGTGTCGTCGCCTTGTCGCCTCGACCACGCCCGGCCACCGTCCTGCTTCCGCGATGCCAAAAATTGGCCACGATTTCACCATTGATCCAGACATGATTCCGCTGCCGCCGTGACGTCGAAGCTCTCCCCTCGACCTCACAGACATTCCCCCCTTACTTAGTACCGCCACCGAGATTTGCGGTGGGCACGATGAGAGCGGCC
>JAVDBV010004553.1:0-10329 GCA_032619315.1 Piper longum | reverse complement strand
GAGCATCTACTTTGTCTTCAGTTTATATATATATATATATATATAAACTGAAGACAAAGTAGATGCTCCGTTCAAATGCAAATTTTGCATCAACGGTTTTTGAAATGAAGACTAAAATAAATTTGCAATTTAGATAATTACTATTGTTGGAGTAAATATTTAGTGATTCATTTTCCTAAGAGCTTGATCTTTTGGGACAAATGGTTAGACGATTTAAAATTTATATATTATCAAAGCTAGAATTTGAATCTCATTGGTAAAAATGCTTGGAGAAATATAATTTGCTTCATGTTGTGACCAATAAAACATTTGCCCTGTGTTTGTGTTTGTCCACATGCTAAGCTTAAAAAGTTTGCTTGCACGTGTAGGGGAGTGTTAAAGTATATATTTAGTATTTTCCTTTCCTAACAGCTTGAGCCTTTGAGACAAGTGGATAGACTATCTAAAATTTATAACTGCAAACTAAGGTATCCAAGGTACAATAAAACTACCAAAAGTTAGTGCATGTTGAATTCTAATGACTACATTTACATCAATATCCACGCGTACCATGTACTATCCTTCTAGTATTTCAATGTTCTATATCTACATTATTGGTGCCTTTTTTTCTTACCGAGCCAAAACCATTTAATCATTATCGGGAAAGCATAAAGTAACCAGAGATTACTCGTAGAATTATTGACCAACTTACCACCTCAAAAAGCAACTTGCTGACCACCATTGCGTTAATTTTGTTAAGTATTTAACCAATCACATAGCTAGAAGCCCAGAATAGCCCATAGTGGTCAAATGGAACACTCAGCAAATGAATTATATTTTCATGAACCTTTTCACCAATTTAAAGTTACATTCTACCATAATCTGCTCTTGTTGGTCACTAACTTGGTCCAATCTGTACATAGACTGAATGTCAAGAGTTTGTTTGAGACCATTTGCAAGAGAAGATACATACAATCAACCTCCATTATTTGTAGCTCAGGAGTGTGCGTTCCTTAAATAAATCTATTTATGGGCTCATAATATTTGATATGAATCCTTAACAAGTAATATAATCAAGAACTGCTAATACACACAAGCTAAAAAAATACCCTTGCACTGATATGAAAACAGGATCACGGTAGAACAAATGCATGCCTCTTATTTAACACGAGGTATGCACCTGATTGAAAGTTTCAAGCGGCTTTTTGGACAAGCCATCATGATCAATTGGAGACTTCGATTTTTTCCTTACAGCATTATTCAAAATGAACTCCTGTCATCATGAGCAAGACTCACAAAAAGGTTTATAAATCATCATGAGCAAGACACACAAAAAGGTTTATAAATCATGCAAATGAAAAACAAATACTATCTTTCTGCGATCCTCCACGCCATAGTACAGCACACTTCTGGAAGGTTGTTGGTCACGTCCAGCTCTTCCAGATTCTTGATAAAAGGCCTCCATGGATTTAGGAACATTGAAGTGGCATACAACTCGAACATCCTTTTTGTCTATACCCTGCATTTCAAAAATATTCTCTTCTCATCCATTAAATATTAGTTAATAACCAATTGAAAGAAAAAGGGATTTTTAGATGTTTACCATTCTAAAGTGGTGCCAACAATGAAAATAATTGTGAATTTCAGATGCTCCAAACCACGAGGGATGAATAAAATACAAAATTTAGCAAAAATATTAGTTACAAAAATAGGAAAGGGGCAAATAAGAAAAAACAAAGTTCAAGCAAGAAGTAATAAAATATACCCAAATGCCACTGTTGCAACAACAACTTGTATTTTTGACAAAATCCACTTATCAAGAACTGAGCTGCGAAGTTTGTTATTCAGTCCTGCATGGTAAGCTGTAAACGACATAAATAGTCAATAGACATAGTTCAAGCTGTTAAAACTGCAGGCTCAAAAGAAAGTTAATGGTACCAACCAGCACAAGAGATACCACCCCTTGAAAGATGAGCTGCTAATTCATCACAAGTGGAGCGCTCAAGACAATAAACAATACAACAAGCACCTTTATAAGATTGAAGTAACTTCAGTAGATCAGCAAATGTATCATTCAAAACATCTTTATAGCGCACTGCATAAACAAACACATGCAATGAGATAGTTGACCTAGATAAACGTAATAATCTTATCACAAACTTGCAATTCTAACCACCATGTGACAATATATACTGATTTTTTAAGACACTTTATTAGAGCAAGATCATTGTAGCTAGATCACAGTATCAAAAGAGCAAATATTTTGAGAGCATTGAGCATTCAGTGCTCTCGAAAAATCCAAGTTATCAAATCACAACACGATATATTTTGACTCCACCAAACATGTAACGGAAACTAACTAGTACAAACAACATATAACATAAAAAGCAGATAAATTCAAGGTGTACATCATAAATTATTTGACTGTTTAAGAAAAATAAAACAAACATGAAAAAACTACAAAAGAACATATTGCATGGAAGTCCACAGATCTTTCCAGACGATTTTTCATGGTAAATACATTTAACAAGTGGATTTAAATTTTAAACATTATAGCAGCACATCATGTAAAATTATAAATATTTGAATTATTATTGTCCAAGCTTTAAATAAAAAATAAAAAAAGGGCATTGCCTTCATAAAATATATTAGGACGATTGAAAGAAGCCCTGAGGATTAGAGGATCATGTAAGGGCAATAGTGTTATCACATCATTCTGAACTCTGTAGAAAACTAATACTTAGTCAGATCTTTCCAGACGATTTTCTTGGTGCATACATTTAATAAGTGGATTTAAATATTAAACACTATAGCAGCACATCATGTAAAATTATAAATATTTGAATTATTATTGTCCAAGCTTTAAATAAAAAATAAAAAAAGGGCATTGCCTTCATAAAATATATTAGGACGATTGAAAGAAGCCCTGAGGATTAGAGGATCATGTAAGGACAATAGTGTTATCACATCATTCTGAACTCTGCAGGAAACTTATACTTAGTCAGAAGACAATGTCATGAATGATAAGAATTTACAGAACTTTTCAAGAGGAAGTATTAAGCCAAGACACAAACTTGGGAACAACAGTAGCAGTCAACGCTAGTAATGGTACTCCCTTCAACTGCTCTCTCAGATGTGAAAGCTTGCGGTAACTTGGTCTGCATTTATTAAAAAGTGAGACAGTGAAAACGTAAATAAAACTGGATGATATGCCCCCATACAAAGCAAATAACAAGGACACTTCCCAAACCTAAAATCATGGCCCCAAGTTGAGATACAATGTGCCTGTCAAATATGGTGAATCTGTAAATAAGTATGTGCATTTCTTCAAATTCAATTACTCAAAAGGATCTTAAATATGTTAAGAAAACAGTAAATCTGGCACCTCATCTATGGCAATTAAGGTCAAGAGCCCCCTAGAATTCAACTTTCTTAACTTTGACATGAACCTAGTTGTTTTAACCAATTCTGGGGTCACATACAGCAACCTTATAATTGGTCTTCCACTTTCAAGGTCGTCATAGATCTGGAAACAGAGACCAAATGTAAATCATGCCATTGTTGTTTTCTGAAGTGTTTAATCATCACTCAGTAGAAATGAACTTAAAATGTGGACTTACATAAGAAGAATATTTTAACCAATTTACATTGAAGAAAAAGCTGACAATTTCTCACTCACACATTAAGGGAATAACCAGAATTGAAGGAACAGTAAAACAATAGAAACTTTGAGCCAGGTCTACATGGAGCAAAGACAAACGCCACCCACCTTCCCTTTGATCTGATCTGGCTGTGTTGATGCAATATACTCCGCTGGGATCTCTTTCTCCTTCAGTGCTGCTACTTGGCTTTCCTAGAAAGGAACTTTGCATGTCAACTAGCAAATTCGCTTAAAAAATATGGCATGAACTGTAGACTGAAAGTGTGCTTTTTTACCATGAGCGCTGTTAGACAGAAAAGATAGAAATTTGTCAATTATGGGGCCGCAAAGCCTACGAAGATAAAAAAAAATTATCAGACTTTACCTATCAAGGGACAGATGACAAGTACAATTCCACTCTTAGCCAATGCAGGAATCTGAAAACACAAAGACTTCCCTGCCCCAGTTGGCATGAGGCAAAAACAATCTCTTCCTGTTAAATTTTGGCAAAATAAAAATGAGGGATTAGTGAGTGAATCATACCATCATTAAGATGTACATCATTAACAGAAAAAATATTTATGCATCTGCCTATTTTTCATCAACCCTTCTGCCCACTTATTTACCAGATGACAGTTTGTAACCTCCTGTTTTCAACCATCATGGCATGGAAAGGCAACGAAAGCAGGTAAAATAGTTGAGGGGGAAAAGAAAGGAAAAAGAAGAAGAAGGTGAAGAAGAAGAGAAGCAAACTCGGCATTCAAAAGAAATTCATTTTTGAGCAGATTACTCAATAAGTGAGAGCCGATGGAAATATATCTTGATGCATGAACATGCCCATTTGAAAAACCGTAAAGAATGAGACAGCAAAAACTATCATGCGTTAACAACAATCTAAGCACATCCATAGATAATGCCCTGATAACTCCAACTTAACAAAACCTAATAAGACAGCATTAATGGCCTCAAGTTGCTGGCTCCTGAAGGTTGAATATCCAAAATACTTAGTTAAAAGCGCAACCAACTCTCGATCTCCAAAACTACTGATTCTTGAATCTGATGAACACGCCACTGGCAAGGGTGACATCTTCATCTTAATGCTGCAAAAGCAAAAAAGTCTCAGTCAATATTAACAAAAGCATCTAGGTTTCGGCGTTTCAATTTGGTCTAATTCATGCACTTTTATCTATCTATATTCTAGCACTACTAAAGATAAATGCCCACCCTTTTTCTTTCAATTCTTCCATTCAGAAACAGAATAATTTACAAAAAAAAAATCTAGCACAAACACATGTAAAATATCATGCCTACACAGAAGCAGAAGGATATGCCTCAAAGTATCCATTCATTTGATAACTAATCCACCATCAAATAATAGGCATTCGTGGAAGAATCGTCGATCAAAAAGGGTATGGGCCGCGAATGTACAAGTCAAAAAATGAATTGAGCAAACCGCTAGGTAGAGATGTTGATATATGAAATCAAAGATGGTTGATACAAAATAGGTTTCCTTCTTTTTTTAAAAAAAAGAAAGAGGAAATACCTCATCGCCAAAGGAAGAGAATGAGAAGATTGGCCGGAAACGAGGCCAATGTTCGTTCGCCGAGGGGGGCACCAAAGGAACCCTGAGGCAGATTTTGTCCATGCTGCCACCGAGGGGTGTAACTTGGTATTTTAATTATTTTATGTTTGAGTTGATTCGGGTTAAACTTAGTATTTGTTAAGTTTGTACTTAAAAAAATATTTTGTTTTGAATAGATAACTTAGCTCTTATGAATTAAGGAGTATTAAAGGAGTATTCAGCTTGTTTTGACTCAAAATTCAAGTTTAATATGTTTAAATTTAAAAAAAAATTAATTTGACTCCATCCCTTAATATGCTATTGAGTTTATATTAAATTTATATAATGTTAGAAAAAAATTGATACTATTGAGCTAAAGATTATTTAGTTTGGTCGAATTGAAAATAAAGTGAACAAAACATGAACTAAGCGTAAATGTTATAAATTTTAAATGATATGATCGAATCATAATAAATTAAAGGCTCGTTAATTTCTCAAAAGAGTTCAAACATGTACTTCAAAAAACATGTTAAATTAAAAAAATAAATCAGTTTAGTTCGGCTTAGCTCGTTTACGCTCCTATTACCACTATTACCACTCGTATCTATGTCGGACCTAGGTTTTTTTTTTCTTTTTTTTTGAGTTGTGCCCATTCCAATATAGTGCAATTTTTTTTAAATATTACAGCACTATAAATCATTTTTATTAAAAATAATTTGATATAATAGAGATGAGTTTAAATTTTAAAGATAATCAAGTAAGGTGATAAAATATAGTAATTTTTTTATTTTATTACATTTTAATTAAATAATTTTTTAAATTTTTATTGACGAGTTTTAATTCTTTTTATATCAATACTAAGAAAGGATCATATATTTTAATAATAATAATAATAATTTTAAATTAAATAAATATTAAAGGTCCCGTAAAATTATTATAAGTCAGAATTAACTACAATATAAAAAAATTAAAATGCGATAAAAATAAAAAAAAATCCTAACACTTCAACATAAAGGGCTAGAGAGTGAATTTTAAATTATTTTTTTGGAAAAAATTAAATGATAAAAGTTTTATCTAACTAGATAGACCTCTTGCTTGGAAAAAAAATAAAAGGCATATTTTTAGAAAAAATTATTGAAAGACCTCTTCGCAAAACTTGAGTTGTCTTTGCAAACATAATGAGGATTAGTGATGCCCGTTCCAAGTAATGAGGATTAGTGATTAGAGATCGAATTAGAGCCCCAAATGGGCTATTATGGCTATAAATCAACAAGTGGCACAAGTTTGACAATGCCGTAACTTTGAACCCCAACTATTATCAATTAACTCGAGTGCAGTCGTCAAAGTCATCGGGAAAAAGTGAAAGGCATCCCCATCCCAATCGTCGTCGCTGCCGACGACCGTGGACGGCAGCGGACCGCCACCACCTTGCCGGCCACCGGAACACCTCACTGACGCGAAAAAACCCTAATTTCGCTGAGAACAACCATATTCCAAAAAAGGCGCCGTCTTTCTTCCTTTCTCCTTTCTTCCTGTGGTAGGTTCCATGCTCTTTCCCTCCCTCCCTTCTTGTCGACAAAATTCTGGATTGTGTGTTTGAATTCGTCGGATATTGCAGTGAAAGCGTGGATCTTGGTTCATACTACTACTTGTAATTGGAGATTGGTGACTGTTGGATCCGATCGTGTGTCGGGAAATTCTTTTGGCGTCGTATTGTAAGAAGGCCAGTGCCATTTGGGTCTTCGTTGGGAGAGTTCTCTGCGTTTTTTGAGCCCAATGTCTTGGCCAGGGCCGGAAGACATCTTCCTTTCTACCTCTCTTGCAAGCTATCTGGACAGTAAGTATATACTTTTTTTTTTATCTTGTTCAAATTTTTGTTTATAGATGCTTGGATGCAATATGTGTTCGCGAGTGGTTACTAAGTTTTTCTTCCTATATGTTTGATATGAGGGCATGATAGTGTCTTTTGTCTGTTTATCCTACAGTTATTAGCTGGACATGATTGAAATTGGTTGAATATATTCTATCTTTCCTCATGTGATACATGGCTTTCTCTTCAAAGATGCATGTTCTTGGTTAAAAAGCTAAACAAGTTTGGGATTTATTGTGTTCTGAGATAATTTATTTGATTAATCTGGTTGAGCTGAATTGAATCAACTATTTTTACATTTTTCTCAAGATTGTTTTTTTTTTATTTTTGATATATTGTGAGTTTTCAAGTTTCTATGTTTGTTCGAAATTATGTATGGCCTCTTCCACAATTCATGCACGATTCATTTCTTAAGATTTTATACAGCATGCTAATAGGTTAAAAGGCATCGAAGGAAGTGAAAAAGTGAATACAATTTCAATCCTTTTTTTATCTCTGTGCAAAATTTTCAGTTCATTGAATAATCTAATAGATCCAGCTGATTATATTTACGTAATTAATGAATTAACAGAATAAGTTATAACCTTTAGTATTTCATGGCATTGCAACATTTCATGAACCTCACAAATATAGAGTATCAATGCGATGAGATGGCATGGCCATTTTCTTCCAAATCCTACCTTCAATGCTGCCACTACGGCTGTTCCAACTTATACTCTGGCTCCTTCCTTCATGAAAGGTGCCACCTTTTTTTTGCCTGAACTCCACCTGAACGCTCTGCATTGCAAGAGCAACCTGGTTTAGCAGAGGTTGGCCTTGCCATGCTATGTTGTGGTCTGCCTTAGCATTGGCTTTGCATGCTCCTTGTAAATTCTGCTGATTATACCTCCATCACCAAGAGTTTGTGTGCTTACATGATCACATCAAGCTGGTTTCATGCCATATATCAGCAAAAAAACTAGCAAAGAAGGCTACATTTTGAAGAAACAAGAAGGATGGACTTCTTACAGTTTCAACATTATTCGATGGGGATGAAAAAGGGAGTACTCTTCAGATAAAAAGAAGAAAAGAGGGAAAAAGAGAGAGTGCAGACCTGCTTGGTGATGGAGGAGTGTTTGCCGCCAGTGCAGCGCCTTGCAGTGGTCTGGGGAGAGGATTGGTGTGGTTTTTTTTTTCCGGGAAGAAGAAATGCCTAATGAGAGGGGAGCTACACAAAAAATAGAGAAGTTGGTGACTTGGCCAAAATAATGACGTGGCCTCCTTACCCATAGGAGTGATGACTCCCAATGGGGAAAAATGGTGGTTCTCAAAGTATTTCCTTTTTCGTTTGTATTAACAAGGGAAGAGTCATTGAAGTATGCTAGTGAATAATCGTCACAAGATGTTTCGTTAGTTTTACACTTGTTGGGCGATTGACAATGTGGTCAAAGAGTGTACCTTATCACTGATTTGTGAAGCAAAACATTTCAAAGAGTTTTCAAATTAAGTTAATTTGTTTGTAAGTGAACATGTTGCATTTTGCAGAAAAACTTCTTGTATTATTACGGGATGGGAGGAAATTGTTGGGAATATTACGTTCCTTTGATCAATTTGGTACGCCTTCCTTTTTCCTTCTTTTGCTTTTCAAGTTATGACCTCTAATTTGGCACTATAATGTGTCCCCTTACTTCTTATTGACAGCAAATGCTGTTCTTGAGGGTGCCTGCGAGAGGGTGATTGTTGGGGACCTTTATTGTGATATTCCTCTAGGTCTATACGTTATCCGTGGGGAAAATGTTGTTCTTATTGGTGAATTGGTGCGTACTTGAAATACCTGAATAGAAATATATAATATTCAGCTATTTTTGTTTCCGAACCTCACATTGGTTTGTTGTTGACAGAATCTAGAGCAGGAGGAACTTCCTGCTCACATGACTCGTGTTTCCTCGGCAGAAATTAGACAGGTAATGGAGAATTGCTTCTTGCAGTGATTACTATGAATAGTTCATAATGCTGCTTTCTTTTTCAGGCCCAAAAAGTGGAAAGGGATGCGACTGATCTGAAAGGATCAATGAGAAAAAGAATGGAGTTTCTTGATTTTGATTAACTTCTTCAGATGATGAAAACACGCTATATTCCTTCCATAGATGCTGGAATACCCAAATTGTCGTGTTTGTGCCATGTTGGCTGCAAATGTTAGTGCTGCCGGCGCATGCAGAGGGTGGCATGTTTTATAAGTCATCTTCTGTGCGTTGTCATTGCAGTTTGCCTCGTCTTCGAACTATTTTTACCGTTCTGAAGGAAGCAAAGGGGGGAAGAATTTGTGAGATTTATATTGACATTGCATTGATTAGCTCTGACTTGTTTCAATATGTTGAATACGTTTGCAGATTTAATGCTTGTTAGATACAAATTATGCAAGAATTTGGTTGCTGTGATGAATTCGTCCTACTGCTCTTTATATATCTGACATCTTGATCCCAAACTTAGCTTGATTTGAGAATTAAGATAGCTAAGCTAATGGCTCGGTTCTTGTTTACGAGAAGAATCCCGGTAGTTTTGTACATACTTTTGGAATCCCTTGCAGGAAGTTGCCTCGGGATCGGCTGATTGTATCCTCCCTAGTCGATTGATGGTTGGAGGAGCCCGTGAGGTGGTCTCTTGCACTGGCAACTTTAAGATACAAAGGATGGTGTGTAATTTTTATTTTCATGATATTTCATTTGTGGTTTTATAAGGAAAAAAAAATCAATGGATCCTGAGAATAGAGGTGCCTATAGTCCAGGTTTCGTTGGCTAAATTAAGCCAGTCAATTACTTTAAAGCTTCATACCAAATTAAAATATTTATCATTTAAATTTTTACTATTTTTACCCGATAATTTAAATCGACTTATAATATAAAAAATTAGATTTAGATAATTATATACAATTTTATAATAATTTTTTACAATTTTATATTTTTGATACCGGTACCGAAATCAAACCCGGCCGGGGACCGGTTATCTAAAACCAAACCCTCCTCAAAATAAACACCAGTCGTCAGATGTCTGAAACACATCTACTGGTGACCTTGCTGCTATATTTCTTTACTTTTTTCCTACTTTATCCCTGCACATAAAACTTCCATGCTTTACTGCCTACTCGTCTGCTACCGCCACTACCAAGTCCTCCTCCACGGCCATTGGTCGGCTCCATCCCCATCTCCTCCGTTTCGCCATCACCATCTCCTCCTCTATTTGGTTCAGAATGCGATTGCTCATCTGAAGTGACCAATGGATATATAATAACTAGCGCTAAGA
>JAVDBV010004552.1:0-10478 GCA_032619315.1 Piper longum | reverse complement strand
ATATATATATATATATATATATATATATATATATATATATATATAATGGGTCTTGATCAATTTTTACTTTGAAATGACTAGTTATTTGACGGAGGCTTAGAAATCGCGTGTACGTATCTTTTTCGACTAGAGTGTGGGAAGCAGTGGGACTGCGGGAGACGTTGGGGTATGCCTTCTTAAAGACCCAAATTCAAATCCGTATCTATTATATATAAATAATTTTAAAAAAAATTTAAACCCAAACCTTAATCGTTTCCCGACTGATAATGAATTACGTGTATATTTTACATAAAAATGCATAAAAGTTTGAGTAACATATTTTAGAAATACTGTATAAATACCAAATTATACAAAGAATTATCATTAAAATAAAAATAAAATTTTTTTCGTATTCTGATTTTTTGAGATCCTAACCCGGACAGATATAAATCAAATAATAATAATAATAAAAATCCACACCTTTAAACCCGAACCCAATATAATTAGACATAAGTTTGGGTTGCGTTTGATACCGGGTTCACCTGCTGGCAACACTAGTCAATGGTAACAGCTTGCATCAAAATCAAAGAGGCTATTGAAACTTCTCACAATTTGGCATCTTTTATATATATATATATATATATATATGCTTGTGCAGAGCTATGGAGGTGGACAATGGACATGATGAACATTCATGAGGTAAACATCAGCCGCTAGAGGAAGATTTTGTCATCAGAAAAGCTGACAAACGAAATGAAGGCATTTGGGGAATGTGATACGACGAAAAAGGTGACCTTAATTATGCGGATTCTCTGGAGTACGAAGGTTGTTCATAACTCAATTAAGATTAATTTTGTTAAATCCAGGACCACATAAAAGTTCAATTCAAGATTCGATTAAATTAAATTCGCATAATCTGAGTTTGGGCATGCGTATAAAGTCTTAATGCATAATATATTATTTTTCTATACAATATTATCACAGATTGACATTTTTTTTTAATATAAAATTTATGTAAAAAATTGCACATAAACATAAAGTTCAAACTTGAACCAAACACTTAAACAAATAAAATAAAATGAGATAAGTAAAACTTAGTTTGACTCGCTAATGAATGCCCTTACCCTCAAATTACGGCCTTGGCACAAACCGAGTTAGGTCGCAAGTTTTTATGACTCAACTCAAACTCAATTTATTTTAAATTTGTCTCAAAACTCAATCTTAAAAAAATAACTTGATTTGATTATAATAGAGCCACTTTTAAATTATATCAAATTCAACTTGACTCAACTCGAAAAAATTCAATTTAAATTAAAACTTGGCTCGAATCGACTCATTGCCTAATATAAATTACTAGTAATTTTTTTATTTAACAATACATGGGTAATATAATATTAAAAATAGTAATTTGGTATAAAAATAATTAAATCTAAACAATCTGATAGTTATTATATGACTATCAATTAAGGAAAATATCATGTATTTTTTTACAAAAAAATAATTAAAATATTATATTATAGAGAACAAACTAAATTTTCAAACTTATGATAATGAAAACTCGAACATGACTGATGCTCGACTCGAACTCGAAATTAGAACTAAAGTAACTCAACTCAAAATCATATAATTTAAAACTCGATTCGTTTATCAATTGAGCCAAATTTGAATTGGGTAAAACTTGAATCGGCTTGACTTGTGCCCAAACTTAGGTGTAATTGGCTAGGATATCGCTAATCATATAATTTAAAACTCGATTCGTAGATCAAATGAGCCAAGTTTGAGTTGGGTGAAACTCGAATCGGCTCAACTTGTGCCCAACCTTAGGTGTAATTGGCTAGGATATCGCTTCCATTTTAAAGGCCAACCCTATTAATTAACTTCACTTCACTAATGTTGAAAATACCACAACTTGCTTGTGGACCTAAATCACAAGCCATCGAACAATAGCAATTAGGAACACTATATATATATATATATATATATATATATAGATGGATAAGGAACCTCCAAATTAAGTCATGCCATGATTTTTTTTTTTTACTCAATCAAAGCATTGTCACATTGTCAAAATATTGGCTTCAAACTTTCAGCTTTCAAAAAATAATATCTGAAAATTTATAATAATTAACAATTAAGATCGAACCTCGAGTGGGCATCAACGAAAACGTAAATTAGTGGACCTTCTTAATAATCTACTATTTAGTCGTAGCCTATACATACTTCCACGAAATGGAAAGAACTCAAGAAAGCCCGTCACCACAAGTAGTACAGTATAATAACTTGGTTTACGGAAAAAATAAGATGGACGGTATAAACGTTTCGGACAGCACGATGATTGATGCCAATGAAAAGATACGATAATTATGTAATGTTAAAGGTCTCGAGTTTTCATCCAAAATAATTATCCACTTTTAAATGTTTAGGAACTTATGTATATATAATATATTACACATTTCTCGTAGAGACAAGAGAATATTTTAACATTTCTCTGCGCGTGCAAACTTATTGGGTTTTATTGGTGAATTTATATTCACACCTCTTTTAAGCTTTTCTTTTTAAGACACTTACAAGCGTACCAAAATCATGCGCACACACCTCTTTTAGGCCTTACGACCATTGTGGCTAATATGCGGGGAAAACATGCCTCATAATTGATGGGTTAGCTGTGATTACAACTACCCAAAATGACTAACTATAGAAGACTTATGAGCCAACGTATATATAATACACCAGCATCTCTACTAAAGACGTATGACTACTCTAACCAGCAACGCCAACCAGACGGGGGGGCGGTAAGTTGTACACTCATCCTTTGTTCATGATGAGCAATGAGTCTCGAGCAGGTTCTACGCCAACAGGTGGAAATAGCGGCAAGCGTCTAGTCATGCCCTGTGGTTAAAGTGGCAAACAAAGCTGGTAATGGATAGGAGCAGGCACGGTGGGAGTAAATTTTTGGTAGAGCAATTGAGGAGAAGCCCCATCCTGGGATGAAGAAGTCTATCACCAATCAATAGCCCCATCCCAGATTTCCATGTCAACTCCCCAAACATGGCCTAGAATCAGTCCCCGACGGAGGACCCACCGACGGATGCATCAAATCATATGAATTATACGATTCGTCCAAAAAAAAAAATCATATGAATTATTACAGTAGCGTATCCGCCGCCCACAATTGTACAGAGTAGATGGAAATACATCCCCTTCCTGTATACTACCTTGCCATCAAAGCAGATTTGGTTTTACCAACAGCAAATGAATGGCTAGAAAAAGATTCCCATTATCGATTATGAGACCCACTTTCGTGAGTGCTTCTTCCTCATCCACATCTTTTCTCCACCTTCTCAAAGTCAAGTGAGATTTTTTTGCGAAAAAAGGGTGCTAGATTGGAATCAGAAATGCCAAATAAGATCCTTCAAATTGCACCAAATCCATCACTACAAGTCGCAAGTAACCAGTTCCAAAGCAATAGAGTACACGTTACCGAAACCGATCTTTGCATTATCCAACACTGCCCGCAGCTAAGAAAATAGTAATACAATGAACAATACCTAGCCTCGCCTACCAGAAAAAAGCCTGGTCATGGAAGGAGAACCTCGGCATTTTACAAACCTCCAACTTGAATATTTATAGGATCCAAACGAACTCTGGATTGTCCTTCCTCGGACCCACGAGTGTACGGTAAAGGAATAGCTTATCCACCTTTAGGGTGTCGTCCATGGTTTCCTCCATTTGCTCTTTCTCGCTTATGACCTCCACATTGAGCCTCGGCATCTTCTTTGCAAGAGTCTTGCAGGCTCCCAGGGTAACATTGCAGGATGACATCCAAAGGGATCGCATTGCCTCATACTTCCCTACATCTGATAAGAGAGCAATGTCCCCAAAAGGACTGTCACGTATCTCCAGCTTCCTAAGGTTTTTGCAGCCATTCAATACATCGAGCATTCCCTTATCGCTGTCACCAGCAAAGGCCACAGAAAGCATCTCCAACCGCTCAGCATACTTTCCAATGTACAAGAAGACCTGGTCAGTTAAAAGGCCAGACATTGATAGCCGTCTAAGACCTTTGCAGGACTGCACAATTGCACCAAAGCCCTCATCTAATGGTTGTGACGTTAGAGGGTCAGGCTTCATGGGATCGAGAATGCACAACCTGAATCGAATAAAGTTGGGGCAATTCTTGGCAATTGTTATTAGAGCAGCATTTGTCATCTGCTGGCAGAAGTACAACAATGAATTAAGCTTTGGGCAGCCAGAAGATACTGCGACCAGACCTTCTTCAGTGACAACTCCAACACCCAATGGATCTGAAGGAAAAACTCTCAACTCCTGCAAACTTTTACAAGTAGAAGCAACAACGCCAAGTCCCTCGTCACCAATGCAATCCAATACCTGCGATAATATTGAATTTTCAAATAGTTGTCCAACTGTTTAACAAAATTTCAGATGGATATAAAGAAAAACTCACCCATAAACGTTGCAGATTTTGGCAATGCCGTATCAATTTGATGAGCTCAGCACCCAAAATAGTTGGTGCGTAGCTTAAGTTCAAAGAAATCAAGTTTGGACATATTGGGTAGACAGCTGGAAGACATCGAGGAGCAACCTCCCAGAATCCAGATAAGCTCCTAACTGATTTGCAGTTGAGGAAGACATTAGTTAGCTTGTTATAAGGTTCTGTCAATGGCTCATGCACATAGGAGCCGGTGCCTAAGACCACTATCTGGGGTGCTCGCTCAAGGATCTTGCATAGAATTTCAAGAGGAACTGCCTGGTTCAGCTTAAGGCTTCGAAGATTGGGACATCTCACAACAAGTCTCTCAAGAGCCCCAAAACTCACTTCTCCCTTTAGGCAAGCAAAGTTTAAGGACACAAGTGTAGTGCAGCATTCAGAGAAGCAGCTCAGCCATTGGCCATTGTGCTCCTCCACTTCACTTTCTTGCAAATCCAATTCCCTTAAATATCTACACAAGACGCAAGAAGAACTCAAATGGCTTAGCCTGAGCTTATACCAGCCCGCAACGAACCCAACTTCATTATTGACTAGCTATAACGGATGACTCATATACTATAAATATATAGATTGGAAAATCAGAAAAGCTATTACAATTGTACGTTTATTAGACTTCGGTTCTAGGTTTAGTGTATTTGGTCAAAAGTTAACTATCTCACAATCGAGAATTTGATGGAAACTTATAGCAGAAGAATTGCAGGAGTTAACTTGCCAGGCAGAGCATTGAATTCAGAGAACTACACCACCCACAACAAACCTAGCACAGAAGCATCATCATATTTAAATTCTCTTATTACTGATGTGCAAATAGAGCATTGCAACAGATATTACTTCATAGATCACAGTAGTCCAGTATGCTAAAAATATATATAAAAAAGGTAAGCTGTCTGTTACTTGCAATTAGCAGCTACAGCAGCAAGACCATTGGTGGAGAACCCTTCACAGCTGATAAGCACCAATGATTTGAAGTTTGGAAATGCATGTGCGAGCACATCAAGGCTTTCATCAGAGACCAGCATTCTCTTCAACCTGAGCTCCTCCAACCATGGGTAACTCCTAGCCATCGCTTCGATCCATGGATGAACATATCCACCCCACTCATCTGGTACCAAATTGAAATCAGCAAAATGGGGCTTCCCCTTCAAGCTCAGAGCTTTCACCTTGGGGAACCTCGAAATTAACCTCTCGGGACTGGTCGCATAGCAGTTCCCTATAAATACCCTCAGCCTACTCCACCTCTCCACACTGTACCACGACTTGCACACCAAAGAAACTGCATTTCGGTCACGATCCAATGTCAAAAAATCAAACACATGCTCAAGGACCTCCTCCGGAAAATAATTCATCCCCACCTACCAAACTTGCATATAAATCCTCCCACCCTCTAAACCTAAAACTCAAATAAGCAAAGCCAGATGAAAACCAAAGTCAATCGAATACTCCACCGTAATCAAACCACTTCCTGCTAAGTCCAACACCTTTACACACTAAATCTTCCTCCCCATCGCAGATCACAAGCCAAAATCACACATTCCACCATAACCAAACCATAGCCGGCTCAGTCCCCCCTTTATACACCAATCCTTCCTCAAACGCAACACCTGCTACAAACAGTCACAGATCTATCACCACACCCCACTGCCAAAACACCGCAAAGCAACCATCTTTACAACCATTAAAGCATGGAAAAAGACTCGAAACTCACCACACCCACTCAAAACAAGCAAACAAACTAAAATGCAGCCACTTGAACAAAAGCAAAAAAGAGCATCTAGATCTATCACCCCACTTCCCACAAAACCACCTCAAACTGAACAAAGAAACCAACTTTACCACCTCAAATTCACACCTCACAACATCAAGGCCCCTCCCAGTCAAACACGACCATGCTTTCCCCCTCAACTGCAAAAATACCCACCCCCAAGCTCAAAAAATAAAATACAGTAATAATAGACAGAAACAGAATCAACAAGTCCACATCAAGATCAGAAGCAGTTGTTAGCCATAAATAGGCAACAAAAAACAGAAAAAAAAATTACCGAAAATGGAATCGGGGAGGGAGGAGAAGGTGAGCTCGCCATCGCCGCTCTCATCTCTTCACATTTTACTTTCTTTTGCTTTCCATTTTTATTGGCTCTCACTCTCGACGGATAGAACAGAACCTTTTTTTCCGAAAAAAGGTTGGTCTATTTCTTCAATTCTGTGATCAGGTTAGAACTTAAATTAATACAATAAATGAGGTTCAAAATGGTCCTCTTTCTTGTCGTATCGTAGCACCCGATTTTACCCTCCAACACAGTTTATACTTTTTTATTATTTTAATTCGTGTTGTATTTTTTTAATCTGAAATTTTTACACAGTCTAAATTTTTAATTAAATTTACTGTATTTAATAGGTATTGAATAAAATATTGATAATAAATTATATTTTAAAATATTTTAATAAAATACTTTATTTATATTATAAAATCTAGTTGAAATCAAATTAAGTTCTTTAACGACTATAAATCTAATATAGTATCAAGTATAATATTTAAAATAATATTTTTTCTCCTTTTTTTTAGGTAGCCTATTTTAATTTAGATGTTATTTTGTTAAGTGGGTGGGCTAGTTAAACTAGTGAAATCATAAATAAATAAATAAAGAGTACCACTATATAAAATGTGGATGAGTAGGGTTATTTGAAAATCGGCTATATTTAATTCGTAGCTTGATTAGAATTCAAATAGAGTAAACTTATCTTTAAAAAAAAATTGAATGATATTAATTTTTCATAAATATATAACAGGTTTATCTTAATAAATCTGACTTATCTCGTTATTCTATAAAGATATATTTATAAAATTAAAATTTATTCATAAAAATAAGCCGTGCAAAGTAAAATATCTTATCTTATTATTTTAATTCATCAGCTAAACTATAACAAATATAAATACTTTAGTTCTTAAATATAGCATACATTTAAGCAAATTTACCAAAATGGATTAGGAAAACAAATATGTTAAATTTAAGTCTAATAAAAATTGACTTCATTTACATATGATAAAATACACATGTTCTCTAATAAAGGGGTAGATTAGGAAATAAATATCAAATCGCAAATATTACACTCGCTTTATTTTTCATGTTTAACCCGTCCACTCACGTGGAATTATTATGTCAATTACAAATTAATGTTTAAAATAAGAGGCACAAATGCGTAGCCAGTTTTTATGCTTCAATTAATTGACCGTACCTTCACGATGCATTTCGGAAACAGTGACACTTTCCTAGGTAATAATAAAATAAATTCGAGAGGTTTGACTAGGGTTAAGAGGGTGTTAACTTGGGTTAGATTGGACGGTGGAGATTCGTGAGACGGTAGCTGTGAGGGGGAATATGAACGGTTCGATGGGTGGTATTAGGGGCCGCGCATGCATGCGTCGTTATCGGGGACTTTGTCGACACTCGGCACACCGGACTGCCTTCTCCACAGGTGTAGACATTTACGAATTTGCCATTGATATAGTTCATTTATTTGTTTTTTCTTTTAAATTTTAAATTTTATTTATTTATTTTCAAAGCACATAAATTTATGAGATATTTTCTTACAAATCTATGATCTTTACAATTTTGGATACTTGTTGATTTTCGCTTATTTGGAATAAAGGTTTTTTTTTATTACATGCCAGCTAGTAATGTCACATTTTAGGGCTCACTTTAGCTAATTTGAAATCATACTTTATAAAAAAATTCCTGATTTTTTCTTATAATTTAGAAATAAAATGTTCTTATATATTTGTGAAGAATATTATAGACATTTGATATGAAGCTAATTTTGAAGAATCCTACATACTTGTTATTATTTAAGTTCATAAGAAAAAACAAAAAATGAAACTTTCATTAAATTGTATCTCAACTTAGACTGATGGGAAATATTTTTCGTTAAAATGATTTTAAAAAACGACCTTTTTTCCAAGGTTAATAAAGAACCTTTACATATTTTGCCTCGTTGACCCCATTTCCAATTATATCTTTGTTAAATTTTAAAGGTGACAAGCAACCCGGTCAATTTAGGAATAACCAGAGGGTGCAAGAATAACCAGAGGATCCATTTGAATCTCCAGACGGATATATTTATTAGTAGAAACTAAAACTTGCAAACCTTCCCCCATATTTCTGAATATGTTAATAAGAGAAGATTTTATAAACTAATTGACCTAGATGTAGAAGAATGCATTAAATTGATGGTAACATTTTAAAAAAAAATGGCAATCTTTTCTACAGTGGAACAACATGCCCAATCGAGCTATCGTGATCTTACTTCCTCCCCAAAATATTTCTCATGGTGGCCTCATAAGATAAGAGTTAATCGGTTCAAATTTACCAAACACCAATAATGTTTGGTAATATTTTTTTGTTAATTTGGAAGAAAAATACCAACTTCTTATGGGCTCTATCTCTCTCTCTTTTACCCCATCATATTTACCATTATTCACCATCACTCATCATTCATTCATTCTCGATTGAGCTCACTCATTATGTGTAGGTAAAGGAGAGGGCTTTATTCTTCTGTTCAGGAATTCATGAAAAGGAAGGAAGAGAATGGGGAAGTCCATTATGGTTTTTGATGATTAGTAGCAACACAAGTGGGGAAATGATTTCTTTTCAAGTCTTCTCCTTTTCATGGTTACAAATGCTGCATCAAAGGCCCCAAACCATGGCTCCTTGGGAACTTTTGAATGTGTGGATAGGACTCATTTGCCTTGGAATGAACACAGATTTTCTACACAAATTAAAAGGGCAGGTATCCATCTACTTCCCCAGAGGCTACATGCAAATTTTTTTCATACTTTATTTTTCAAAGCTTTAGTTTGTTGCTTTGAAAAATAATTCTCATACCTGCTTTAGTTTGTTGCCACTTCTTTTCTATCTGCCAACTAATCTTGGGTGCAAGATTGTGATTTGTGATCGAACCCAACTTTGTTCACTCCAATCTGTTTGTGCCAGATAAATTTTTGTCCTTATATATAGAGGTGTGTTACTAACATTGAACAAATTTCAAGATTGTCATGCAGATCCTAATGGAGGAAGACCTAAATCTGGCTAGGCAAATTTAGTTGTTAATAATAAATGATCAAATGTATATATGTCAAAGATTGTTAGGAAGATGTGATAAATGAAATTGTGTGACAGGTTTAATGTGTTTGACGATGCAGATGATCATGATTGGAGACGTAACTAGATCTTGCTAACCAGAATATCATTGGAAAACTGACAAGCCGAGCAAACTTTTCGTTGCTGCTCATTGTTTTTCTCCCCAAGCTTTCTTATGCCATTTTAATACTTTGAAAAAGTATTTATTAGTTTTAATTATGTCAACATATTGTGTTCGCGAGATTACTCGTCTTCAACTTTCGTATTTGAGACATAAAAAAATTGATTAAAATTAATAAAAAGAGCAAATACATCCTAATCTACGAGAAAATAACTGAAATTCCCTTGGCTCCGATTTTTTGGGATATAATAACTAGGTAAGATGTTGTGTGTCACACGTAGCTTATATTAAAATTAGATTATAATTTTATAGATAAATATTATCAAATAATGAATTAGCGAATAGCATGGTTGCATGAATCGGAATTGGAATCGGAATCGGTTTTCCAATGAATCGAAATCGGAATCGGAATCGATCTGAATCGGCCAAAAATCGGTTTTTTTGAATCGGTCAATAATCGGTGTGAATCGGAATCAGAAACAGAATCGGAATCGGAAACAGAATCGGAATCGGAATCGGTCCGAATCAATTTTATAAAAATATTTATTGACAATTTATAATATAAATATATAAAAATCATATATTGATGTTATTTTGATATTATTATGTGTATTATAGTTTATTATATTTTTAATATTTTTTTGGATTTTTTTAATTATTTTGAATTAATTATTATTTTATATTCGAGTCGGACTCGAGTCAATTTTTAATTACGAGAATGCCACCCTCTCCC
>JAVDBV010004551.1:0-10536 GCA_032619315.1 Piper longum | reverse complement strand
TAAATGTTTAATATTTTGTTTATATTTTTATTATATTTGAACTGATGTGAGGTAGTGAAGAGCATGATAATATGATTGAGTGTTAAGATCTAATACCATGATGTGAATAATGAATAGAGGGTATAGGTGGTTTTCATCTTAAGACGCCGAGAGTAGATCCTGGTCGGCTTAACCGAATCTAGTAGATTATCGAACGGTTCGGTCGCCGGTAGCATTTCCGGGTCGGTTCAAGGGTGAGCCGAGTCGGGGTGTTACAACTAAGATCTTTCAAGTTTTTGGGTAGAGCATAAATTATTTTATAAATTTTAGGTTAATATATGAAATTATAATAAAATCATATCTTCTTATTATTTTAGTTATGTTTTATAAAAAGACTAAGATATAAATATCTAAAATACATTTTTCATACAAAATAATCAACTTAAATAGGATACCGCATAAACAAATCAAGATCAACTTAATATTAAATCAATCAACAACTATCAAATCGGGTGTATAAATTAGTATAAAAATCGAAGTTAGGGCTCATCTACAATCAGAGGGGTTGGTAACTTGGTACTTCCCGTTAAACTAGGCTAATATCTACATTCAATTGGTAATTTCAACCATTTGTTTCAATAAAAAAACACAAACTCTTTACAAAGAATCCTACTAGCCGCCTTAGATAATCCAACAGACAATGAGGACTCCCTATGCGTATCCAAATTATGTCAAATCAAATAAAAATAAATAAGAAAAAGAGGAAGACTTTCCTCACATTTTTCCTTTTTTATTTTAAAAAACATGTGGAAAAAAACTATTTTTCATCAAATAAAAAAACTTCCCAAACCCATCTTTCCACGAAAAAAGGAAAAAAAATTTAATGTAAATAACTATAAATAAATTACTTTCTTTCAAAAGAGAAAATAACTGAAAATTTAATTTCTTTCTCTATTTCCTTTATTTTTCTTCTCACATCCACTCTCTTTCATTTATACCCTAAAGCAAAAAAAATCTACAAGAGTTTGCAGTGCAAAAAGGACTGTCATAGATCTTCTCTTCCACTTTTCACCAGGAAATAAGAACCTAGAACAAATATCCGCCCACCTTCGGAACGACCATTATGAGAATGTTTCTGAACTGTTTCTTAACCGTTGTCATATCAAGATGATGCTCATAACAATCTATCCTGCTTGTTTTTTATGAAGATCACCTGTGAAAACAAAAAAACTTTGGAAAAATGCATCACCTATAACATATTCTTCCTTGAACTTCACTTGGTATGTGTCAAAGTCCATCAAACGACACTGTTTTATCCAAACCATTTTCTAGGCAGGAAAGTTCTCCTAAGAGGTCACTCCGCAGGCTACTCTTCTATGTTGCTCATCACCTTATAATTCATTAAAAAACCTACTCGAGTTTCATGCGATTGTTCACAGGCAATTCATGTGTCCATGATTGACAATTTGTAAAGAGACAGATACCTATAACACTATTTCAGCTACCGAATTACTCACTTCTCCAAAATATGTAAAATGAAACCATGCCAGTCCAGTATTCATACAGTATGCACTATAATCTATATCGTCTTCACATCAAAATTATTTGCAAAGAATACCAACTCTCAACAGTTTGCAAACAGCTTGTGCAATTTGTAGCTATCTTTTATAACAACCGAAACACAAAAAAAAGAGAGAAAGAAAAGTTCAATGCTCTTTAAAAATATGAAGCAAAACTTAAAAGCAGCAGAAATCATGCTAATAATCGGCATGGCAGAGATAATACTAACTAGAGAAATCATGCATTTGATGAATCTGCACCAGATAAGCTATAATTAATAGGAAAAATGAATTATTTGAGGGCAAAATTATAACTCTTTACATGAACTCAAAAAAAGGTATAAAGATCAGATTCACATACAACTTCTGGCAGAACCTTGCAGTTAATATATAGATGATAATTCTTTAGATGGTCGAATGGATGATAAAAATCAAATTCTTATACAACTTCTATCAAAAACTTCAAAATGAACACACACATATCATTAATACAAAGATGTTAAATGTCTTCCATAATTTGCCTGTGATTATAATCTCTTTCTCATCTCAAAACAAACAAAATTATCAAGAAAGAAAGCTTTGACAGTGAAGAAGAACCAGGAAAAAAAAGAAAAAACCCTTGTGCTCTACCCCATACTAGCTTCCTCCGGTGTCTTTGCAACAATGGAGAGAGCATGCAATCCACTCTGCAACTCATCCTGCAGAAGATCATAAACCAACCGGTGCCGCTTCACCAAGCTCTTCCCTTCGAACTCCTCCGACACAACCTTCACCTTGAAGTGGGTCTCGCCGTCGCCGCTGCCTCTCACCGCCGCATGCCCGGCATGTTGGTAGGAGATGTCCTCCACATCCAGCTCCACTGGGGAGAGCTCACTGTTCAACCTCTCCCAAATTCTCTCCTTCCTACCACCCAGCCCACCATCTCCCACCTCCACTTCCATGTCCAAAGCTTCATCTCTTCGATAGTCAAAGTTCGAATTCGCTATCGATTGATCGGAACTCGAATCAACCTTCACAAAGTTCGAGTTTTTCTCCTCCAAACCAGCTTCTGAATCGTCGGCGTAGAGTTGGAGCGCCTTCCTCTGCATTAACCGAAGCATATTGAGGAACCCGTTGTTCCTCGACGGGGTCAGGCTCTGCCGCAGCCCCAGCAGATGGACGAACTCCGGCGAGACGCCGGCGATGTCGAGAGGGGGGAGGCCTGAGAGCCCCTGTAATAGGAGAGCGGCGAGGCCCTTGGTGAGGGCGGAGTCGGAGTCTGCCTCGAACCGCACCGCACCGTCGGCGTCGAGATAGGCGTGCACCCAGACCTGGGAGACGCAGCCCTGGACCTTGTTCGCCTGCGTCTTGAACTCCGGCGGCAGCGGCGGCAGCTTCTTGCCGTAGAACAGCAACTGCTCGTACTTGGCGCGGGGGTCCTCCACGGACTGGAAGAGCTCGACGATGCGCCGGAGGGGCTCGGGGAGGGGGCGGTCCGACGTCGGGGAGGGGAGGGGGGGTGGCGGGGTGGGGGAGGAGGCCACTCTCTCGAAGGTGATGGTGGAGGTGAAGAGGGGGAGGGGGCAGTGGAAAGGTTGGTTTTTCCCCGCGTCGGCGAGGCGGCGGAAAGATTGGGTTTTCCCGTAGCCGGCGGCGAGTTTGACGGGTAGAAGGCTGAGATTGGTGGAGGCGGACATGGCGGCCTTCTCCATCGCCGGAGAAGGGTGGTGGTGGTGGCGGCGGCGTAGTTGGGGACGCCGGCGAGGTGGGTGGAGGAGAAGGGGAGGGGAGAGGAAGAGTTGGTCATGTAGGACCAAGGCTAGTATTTTATTTGCACCTTGTAAGTATCTGATTATTTGGATTAGTGTTAATCAAAATGTCACTAAACCTGATAATTATCTGAAACCAAACCTTATTTTAAATTTGATAAATAATTTTTAAGTAATTAAATTTATGAAATTAATAAATTAATAAACATCGAATAATTAAATAATATTAATAATACATTAAAATAAAAAACAAATATAATTATAAAACTGTAATAAATAAATACCCACTGTGATACAAATCAATTAGTATAAATAAATATTACAAGAATTTTTTAAAAATAAAAATATATTATATTCTAACTCAATTAAAAAATATGTTAAAATTTAAATCATTTAAAGGAGTTAAATATAAAAATAATAAATAACTAAAAATTAAATAATGTTGCGTAAGTGGGCACAACTGCACAAGCGACTAGTTTAGTGTTATAACTAATTATTATCAGTAGATAGAGTTTAATTTGGTTCAACGGATCTTACACTTTTAAATCAAATATTTTATTAGATAGCTAAATATTTTTATCATCAATATTTAATTAAATATTAGTTTAAAATATTATATTTAATAAAAAATTGATTTTTACTTAGTTTCCCAATTTACGTACCATATGAAATAAGAAGTTTAATTCCTATAATAATATAATGACGGTGGTAAACGCGAGTGTTTATTAAAATTATTTTTTATTTGTACAAAATAAATTTAAAAGATACAGCATATTTAGGGCTGTTCAAAGTTTAATTAAATTTGATTTAGCTTAATGATTGATTCAAAAAAACTCAACTCGACATTAAATGAGTCGGCCCAAAGTTTGTACTTATATAATTTGGCTTGACTCAAAGTTCAATATTTTAAATAAGGAATAATATTTTTTATTATATTTAAATTAAATTTATCTATATAAATAAAACAAAATTATATAATATCAAATTAAATAAATTCATGCATAATTAAATTATCTCTTATATATAATTATATCAAACTTAAAATATTTTAATTAAAATTTAAAATTTAAAATAAATATATAGAAAAATAATATCAATTTATACAAATTAAACTAGTCCAAATTCGTCACAAACTTACTCAACTCGAATGCTTTATAACACAACTCGAACTCTAAATCAAAGGATCCTAATTTGAGCCGGACAAAACTTAGCTCCTAAGTCGTGTTTAAAAACAATTGGAAAGGTATGATTAGTGTTTAAAATTATGACGTGATGAACATAATCCAATTTGGATTTGCATGTCATGACTCGGTTGAATTAGGGGACTGGTGACTCAATCTTGTTAAAGAGAACTCGATTGGATTCGGCTTCAACTCCATCGTCCTCTTCCGACTTCGATCCTCCCCTCCTCCTCACCAACCTCCCAATCTCGATCCCAACTTCACAAATATTCGCCAAAGACTCGAGGTTCGATCGAGATGAAGATCACCGTCATGACCCCCGACGAGCAGTTCGTCACTTTGGACGTCGATGCCGACGAGTCCGTAAGTTCCCTGCTCCAATCTTTTTTTGAGTTTTTTTTGGATTTGCTTTCTGATTTTTGGTTGATAAAATGATGCAGGTTGAGAATCTAAAGGCACTTCTGGAGGTGGAGGCGAGTGGAATCTGTTTCTAATAATTTTTATGATGTTGATAGTGCCGTTTTTGTGCTAATTATTGAGTTTGGAGTGTTTGGAGTATTGATTTTTGATCGAAGTTTTGGAAATTTTTGGTTTTTTGTAGACGAGTGTGGCGCTTCCGCAGCAGAAATTGGTTTTTAATGGGAATGAGATGATGAGTTCGCAGCGGTTGAGTTCTGTTGGTGTCAGGGACGGTGACTTGGTGACAATGGTTACTAATGTTTCTAGGTGCTGAATTTTAGTAAGAGAAAGGAAGTTGAAAAAACTGCCAAACTGATGAAAAATTTAGTCTTTCTTGTTTTTGTTGCTTGGTGGAATTTGGTTGCTGCTTGTCTATTTGAAGAGTCTAAGTGATTAAATTTGTTTGTTTTAGAGCTTCTTCCAATGACATGGGCATTAATCCAGATGGTTCTGCGGTCAATCCTGCAGCATTCCAGCAACAAATCCGACAGGATTCAAACACAATGGCACAACTGCTGCAGGTTACTTTTACACTTTCTGAAGTAGCGTCTTGCTTTAGATGCGAGCTAATGGTATCGGAAAGTTAGAAAGATACGTTACTCCGGCAGTCCCTTGATAGTTGTAGTGGCCGAAAGTGATACCGGAAGGGGCAGTTCTAGTTCATTTGTGTACTTATCACGGGAGGAAGGGAGATAAACCCTCCTTCAGCATAATTTGCTTATAATAACTGTTCTGTTAGAGTAGCTCAACCTGAAAATTATTGCCCTGTCAATGTTTAAACTTTTATATTTTTAGACCACTGATGCATTTTACAGAGGGATCCTCCACTAGCTCAAGCAATTCTTGGAAACGATCTTGATAAGTTACAAAATGTCCTGAAAGAGCGCCATTTGCAGAGACTAGAGTTTCAGAAGCAGCAAGAGGAGGAAATGGTGGGAAATATTTTGTAGTTTGAGTATTTTAGTTCACAGTGTCGACATACTTACTTTCCATTGGGAAGAAGTACTGTTGATATTTATTTGTGGTAGTTGGCATGCTTGTATCCTCGTATGTTGTTGTGAAAATCAAATTTTTTGTTTGAAATTTCAGGCTCTCATGTACGCCGATCCTTTTGATGTTGAAGCTCAAAGGAAAATTGAAGCTGCTATTCGACAGGTCACTCTCTTGCTCTCTTATCTGTTTTAGCTATGCAAGAAACATGGTAGCCAGTAATATTTGTATCTGATTTCCGTAAATAAATAGAAATTCAAATTTTATTTATATTTCCACATCAAAAAAGGGATTGTATTCTTCTCCTTACTAGATTCTGATGTGAAGAGATCCACCTCTCCAACTTAGTATAAGCAAGCAAGAGAATTTTGTCTCCTGACATCCTCATCCATATCTGATCTAATGATTTGCATATTTTCTTCTTATTACTTTAATTAATTTTTCAGAATAAGAGTGTCTGATGCTTTATTTAGACAACTTTACTATTGGTGGCATATGTTGCAGCTGTCATTGTTTTGTATAGAATGCAAAAGAGAGTCTTATTTTAATCACTTATTTTGCAGAAAGGTATTGATGAAAATTGGGAAGCTGCTGTGGAACATAATCCTGAAGCTTTTGCTAGTGTGGTACGTTTTAATTCCTTCACGGTTTCAGGTTTTTTGTTTTCATGTATACTGCAAATATGCTTGTATGTTTTATGTCTTGTTTTGCTTTAGGTCATGCTATATGTTGACATGGAAGTCAATGGAGTGTCTCTAAAGGTAAATTTCTGCTAAAAATTCTCATGTTATGTAACACTATTTGTTGTAATCGGTAATGTTTTGTTATGTAACTGCCACGAAATGCATGTTCTGAAGATTTAAAAATTTACCTTGGTCACTGAAAATGGTAGATAGCATGTTAAGTCAAATGTGGTTTGAAAGGTCTTGCTCATAAATTTATCTCTAATCCATCTATTGTTTAAGAATTGTAATTCTGGTATGACATATTCCATATCAAATTATTGAGATTTGTAATGTTTTATGAATAGTGTTTCTAGGTATTTAACAATAATTGATATTTAAGGAAGACATCTTTTGAATTTTGGGAACAGATTATTTCTTGTTTTGATTATTTAATGAGGTGTTTTCCTTGTGATTTTAAGGCCTTTGTGGATAGTGGAGCACAAGCAACGATCATATCGAAAAGCTGTGCTGAGCGTTGTGGGTATGTCCTGGCTATTTAGTGCTAATATTATGTTCATTAAATAGTCTTGTATCAGGATGTATATTTATAACTATAATGTTGTGTCAAATTCTTTCGTTCCAGGTTACTGAGGCTGTTAGATCAACGGTTCAAGGGTATTGCTCGAGGAGTCGGCCAGTCCGAAATCCTTGGAAAAATTCATGTGGCACCAATTAAGGTTTTGCTTTTGTCTGTTGGATTATTGGAATATTTAATCAATTTTGACAAACTTTGATGAAAGCTTTTTCATCATTATATTTTGTTTTTTGCTGGCAGATTGGTAATGTGTTTTACCATTGCTCCTTTACGGTATTGGATTCTCCAAATATGGAATTCCTTTTTGGACTTGATATGCTTCGGAAACATCAGGTAATGCATTAGACAAGCTATTTGAATGAGTTTTAGTGTGTGCAATTTTATCAATGTTTTTTTCCTGCATCTTTTTGCAGTGTATGATTGACTTGAAAGAAAATGTTTTGAGAGTTGGAGGAGGAGAAGTTGCCGTACCATTTTTGCAAGGTTTTTGTTTGTATAAGCATTTTATTTTTATCAATTTTAGTATTAGTTTTTCTGTGTGATTTGGCAATTTGTATGAGCATGTAACCAGTTAAATTTAATTCATATATTTCAGAGAAAGATATACCATCAAGGTTCCTCAATGAAGAAAGGGTTACTGATGAAGTTGCACAAAGCTCAGCAACAGTGCCTGTAAGTCAAAAGAAATAGAAACACTTCTGAAAAATATTGTCGATGGAATTTCTACTTTAAGAATAACTTTAAGAAATAATTTTCCTTGCATCAGGGAATATCAGCAGTGAAAGGAAAGGATGATAAACTAAGTTCAGGTATATATATAACAGTTTTATTTGTAAAATGGGTTGAACTGTTAATGTTGTTTGATGTGGTTAAAGTTGAGACTGTTACCTTTTGATGTGCATAAAATGGTGTTGCATGCTTCGAATGTTACCACTGACATTTGATATCATTCATAGTTAATTCTTTTCATTATTAATTATTAATAGTATTATCATTATCAATAATTTGATCTTATATTAATCTTGCCAAATTCTTTTCTTTTGTAATTTGCAGGTGCTGCTGGTAGCACTCCCCGGGTAAGTGTACATCTGGAAACTTGCCTCTCCAATTTCTTAAACTTCAAAACTGGGAGGGTCAAAATTTGACTACTCTAAATTCCTGTCTACCTTTGTCACTAGATTCTTATATGTTAGTTTATATAAGTTGCGGATGCCAATAATTTCTGTTATGGGTGATTTTAAAACTTCATGAAGAATTTCTGATGTAAGATTAGGTCGTTACCAGTACATTTTTACAAAGTTTATGTAAGATTTTCAATTCTTAGTTCTTCATTTTGTAACATACCAGTCAGCTTGTATGACTGTATTGTCATTTCTTAACACAAGTATGCAAGTTTGGTTAGAATTTTTCCCTTTCCTCTTTGAACCACTTTTAGAAGCATATTAGGCTCCATCACATATTATTGTCTTTTCTCTTATCCACTTCGCCTATCAATCTCTTTCACAAATCAACAACTCCGATCATTTTATATCATTCTGATTGAAGCGGATGTCTGTACTTGTTCTTGGTTGTGCCTGCAAATTACTACCGTTCCTTCATTTTGTGGAATAGTTACCATCCTAGATACCTTATTTTTTTCTATTATTATTATCTACCTGTTGTCTATCCTTTTCAAATTAATATTCTGATATCTTGAAGAACCACTTATTCTCATACCAGACAGATCTAATTTTTCAAGTTCATTAAGAGAATTTAATTATATTGCAGAAACATTCCTTGTTAAGTGGGACTTGGTTCCATGAATGACAATGCTTCTGTGATGATCAATTCTTTTGGAGCTTTTTTAAAGATGCATTTTTTCTAGTACTCGTTCTATATTTATCAATTTTGTACACAGATGATTTTTGTAGATTAAATGATTCTTGCTAGAGACTTCATTCTTATGTTGTGAGTGTCATTGATGCAGAAACCAGAATTTGAATCCAAAGTTGCTAAGCTTGTAGAACTTGGGTTCAGCCGGGAAGCAGTAGTACAAGCCCTTACTCTATTTAATGGCAACGAAGATCAGGCTGCCGGATTTCTTTTTGGTGGTTGATATTATTTTATTCGCCAAAGGCCGAATTCATTATATTTGGATTATTTTCTGCCCTGATGGATAGTGCAAGCAATTCATAAAACAAAAACTACCTTTTGTTTAAACTGTTATAATTTATATGATTTCATTTTTGGTTGATAATATCTTTCTTTTTTATTACACTGATTTATAACATCCCAACTTGACCTATAATTGGAGCTGAAATGATTTGGACACATTTTGTCTGCTGCTATATGCCTTTGGTGGAGATGTGATATTGCTCGTATTAAACAGGACTTGATTTGGACCAGATCAGTGTAAACAATTCTTGTTTATCTTAAATTTGGATCGAGCACAATCAAGAAAACAAAGGAGTTGTTTTCATGGACCGTTCTTGATCTGACTCCGTTCTCTCTTGAACATGTTTAAACACAATACAGGTGACTTTTCATATCTTTTCCAGTGTTTGAACAAGAAGGTTTTTATTCCACATTGATGCTGAAATGAACCAAGCTCAATCCTTGATCAGGTAAATCTTCCTTCAACCATGACTTAGGTGTTCAAATACATGCAAATGCCTGATTACCAGAATCTTCTCTTTTCTGCATGAAAACTTCCAGAATCTCATACAGGACAGATGAACAGCGCAAAGCTTGCATGTAATGAATCATTTTTGCTAGCATTACATCACAGAGCAAGAATCGGTCCTTCCATCTGACTTCATAGATAACGTATGGAGAGTTTACGTCCATGGCATAGTATTGTTTTATCCAACACTTGCAGGCTTCTTCACCTCCGTTTCTTCTACAGCTGAGACGCTAACGAGCTCGGCGAATCCCATTTTCTTTCAGAGTGATTTCGTTAATGTCACTGAATCAACCTCTTCGCCAACCACCTCAAGTTGGTCCTTCTGTTTCCCCGCTATTTCTGTTGACAGTACACCTAGGAAGAAAGAACAGATTCATTCAAATCATTCGCTATACTTGCTTTCATGGTAAGTCTGAGAAGACATTAAGCTCAAAATGACTTCGAATGCTTACCAGTTTGATTAACAACCGTCTTCATCGCTTTCCGTCTATCTCGCTCATCATTCATTTGCAATCTTAAATCAATCTTTTTCTGCAATCCATTAAACAGAGATACTTTCCAATAAGCTATTCATGTTGAAATGAGAACACTCATTAAACACCAGAGTAGCCTACCTGCATACTTGGGAGAAGAGTGTCCTAAGATGATAAACAACTTCACTACTATATATATATATATATATATATATATATATATAT
>JAVDBV010004548.1:0-10488 GCA_032619315.1 Piper longum | reverse complement strand
TATATATATATATATATATAAAAGCACGTATGAGAGACGAATTAGCATGCAAATACTGGAATTCAATATCATATCAATTGGGAGCGAAGGCGATAGCAGTAGCTTTGGAACGAGATTGCGATTGGATTCATTTCCTTGTCTCTATTCAGTTCTGTATTGGGGGTGTTTAACTAGTAAATGGGTCCCAAATGGTAAGGAGACGGAAATGCTTCCGGGTGGGGTGGAGAGCAGATGCGCGAATTGTTGTCCAGGTTCATTGAACTTGCAAATATGCGCTAGGGTGGGATAATTAAACCGGAGTGGAGTTTGGCTGTCTCTTAGCAGGGGCAAGAGCTGCGACGTCCGAACCTGCGGGTGGGGCGTCTCTTCTTGGAATAATTTTTTTGAAAGAAAAAAACGAGAATAATTTGTTTGAAAGAAAAATTGAGCCCAGTTAAACATCACCACGTTCGTCATATTTTTTATTTTAAAATTAATAAATTAAGTTTGATTTAATTTAAAGTTATTTTTTGTGAATATAACTCGAATAACTTGATTATAAAACTTTTACTCGGGTCACGGGTTTTACAGCGGACACTACGGGCATGTAATATATAGAGATATTAGTAGTTTATTTGATAGTGGGTTTCAATATAAATTTTAGAATCCAAGTTTGACGTCACACTTGGAGCTCGAACCATAGGTCTATTAGAACTCTTTTCATTTTTTATCGCTATGTTCTATCGTGGATTTGATTTTCAAATTACAGGACATATTAAGTAATTGTTTTATAATACCCCACTTAACACAAGTCATTTAGACATATTTTATTTTCGTAATTAATAACCCTATCGGATAAAATCCCTTGAGTTTGATTTCAAAAACAAGATCCACAGCAAGTTCCCCTGTGTATATAATTCTATTTTTAGCCTTATATATTATTTTATCGAGTTTTTAGTAAGACAAGAGATAGTAAAATTAACTCACATATACCACGAGCAGTGCATGTGTTTGATTAACTCAATAACAAGCAAGTATACATGGTCGAACAAATAATATAAGGATAAGTTTGAGTATCGTCCCACAGAGAAATGAATTTTCTTAATTAAAGAAAAGGAAATTAAGAACAAAACAAAAATAATAGACTTAACTATATTTAAGTAATAACTTGAAATTAAAGTAAAAGTTATAATGATAAAACTCATTTTAGAGTCGAATTTCCCTAAACATGAATTTAATATTCATCACATCTTACTTTTATCTTTTACTCTCTCGAATTGCTGATCTAGGAGAATTATATGACATATGGCTCCCGCTCCTTCATGCATCTATTATTTTGCCTCAATTTCTACCGGAGATAATTAATTAATCAACAAAATAACGATTTAAGATTTATCTTACAATCGCATACGGCGTTATATATCTCCCAACCACAACAATAAATAAATTAAAAGACTCATCGTATAATGAATTATCAATGACTAATCTAACTGATTTCTCTCGAAATCTAAGTAAACCTCATAATCTAAGTAATATGTGATCAATTTACTCTGAGCATTAAGAACATGATAATTCAAGCAATCCAATTGAATAAAAGAATAAGAGATTAAAATGAATTGAATTAAATCATGTTAAGTTTCATTCTTCTATAAAACGAAATAAAAGACTTCCCCATAATAAAAATAGAAAGCATTATAAAGAAGAAATTACTTTTCATTATAAAAAGAAAAAAATACAAAAAATATAACTATTTCTAGGCCAACAGTTCACCTTTTCTCTCCCAAAATAAATAAATAATCACCCCTTTATATAGAAGATGACATACCTAGGAAATACAAGAATTTGAGGAAGGACTACACAAAATAATGTAGTCCAATTAATTATGATGTCCATTCAAATCTCCAACTCCTCGACCTACTCAAATGCAACCAAAGCTATGTACATCAATGAGTGGGGCCCAATGTCATGACTAACAATTCTTAAACTTCTTTGTTTTCAATGTTTTTCTGCATTAAAATTCAAAATTAAACATATCTCATAAAATATTAATTAACTAAAAAAATAAAGTAAAATATCACCTAATTAATAATATTTATATTTAGGATTTACAAAATCACATTAAAAATATGGGTAAATATTATATATTTTAAACACTTAATAGCATGTCAGTTAAAGAGGGCTCTCAATTGATGAACGGGTCATTTCATTCCTGAGGGATCTTAGACAACTCCGCGTTTTGAGTTTCTTCACACCCAGAGAAACGTAGAGGTTTACAAGTACTATTTGTTACAGCACAAATTTGGATATGCGTTTAAAATAGTACTGAAGATGATTGCCTGAGAATACTCAACCTTCATGCTCAGTACCAAAAGTTGTACAAAGGATATAGAGGGCTTTATGATAATTAATTTTCCCATGCATTAGATAGTTTGAAAAAGGTCAAGTCATCTGACGAGTCTGAGTGGAATACTCTCAAGCCGAGGCCAATGACTCTTAATTAGTGCCATTTGAGAGTTCATGTCGAGGATATGTATATTGTTCTCTTTCTCGTAGAATATTTGATTCCACTTACCAGTTTGTATTAGTTATTTTTCAGATAAAACAATCGTTACTAATGTTTTTTATATTATATATATAGGTCTTGTGATCCTGTGTCACTTTTGGTGGATGATATGTATAAACGCTACACACAATTGAACTCAGCACATTTATTTTCTTACGCACTTTTATTTATATTTGATGTGTTTTTAAATATATTTAGTAATGTCATCCATTCTTAAGACATCAAATATTATTAATCGAGTCTTATAGATTAATATCTTTATACATGACTCGATTATAAAATTTGTGATTCAGTTCTTAGGTAAACCGAAATCGGAGTGTTATATTACAAATCTCTTTGGGGGGACAAAGGGCAGAACACATCTAACATGGGTGTCACATAGCATAGAACACATGAACATCTATTAAAACTGCCCCTTATCCACTTGCAAACCGTAGAATAACCATACACAACATGCATGCTCCACTAACCTCTATTATCAACATCGACAACTTTCTTTCCAGAGCCTCGCCAAAGTGCTTCAACATCAAAGAAGAAAGTTCAAAAGAACCACATATAAAGAATAAGAGGATAATTAACAAAAATGAAGGAATGAAGATTGGGGAAGAAGTACAAGTGATATAGATGACGCAATATAAAGAGGAAAGAAGACCACCATAAGTGTTTCTTGGCACCAAAGATGATGTGGACATCACTCATCCAATTGCAACCAACTACATTAAATTCCCTCTCTCACTCTGCTGAACTCATAACTATTTTCATCATTGTTCTCCCCTTCATTAAGGAAGCATAGTAGACCATTGTTATGTATTTCTCATATATAGAAATTATATCAATCTTCTACTATATCAAAAGAAATCCTAGATGTATAATTCATACCTAGAGAAAATCATTGATAAAAAAAACACTTATTGGTGCCGGCTAGGGCTGTTAATTGAGCGAGTCAGCTCGTGAGTATTTGACGTTCGGCTCAGTTCAACTCGACTCAAAACTCAACATTTAAATGCTCAAACTCGAATACGACTCGAACTCGAATCCTACGAGCTGAGCTTGAGCAATGTCATGTTCGACTCGACTCGATTCGGTTATAACTCGAACTCGACTCATAGCTTGACTCGAACTCGACTCGATAAAATAATATAATAATATAGTTTTTATATTTTATATATACATATATGTATATATATATATATATATACTAATAAGTTTAATTATAACTGTTATATTCATTTATCTACAAGAGACTAGCAAAGAAGTGAGATGGTTGAGATGGTAGGTATCAACTGCATGTTTTTAATTGAGTTATGACTTTTAATAGAGCTCGAGCATATATATTCAAAACTCGTTCGATCTCAAATCGAGTTCAAACAAACTTCGAACTATTCGAGCCAAGCTCGAACACAAGTCAAGCTCGGCTCGCTCACTCGTTTAACACCCCTAATGACGGCATTAGTAAAAAAAGACTTTTGAAATATCTTTGTTGGTTGTATTAGTTTATATGTAATTTTGATTTCTTTAATACCTTCTGACATTACTCTAGGTTGGGCTTTAAATATTTTTTTTTTAAATTATGAATTATATTTTTCTCAACCAATATTAGCATAAAGTAATTAATAAGCATTATTTTATTTTAGGAGCCTTAAAAAGATTTCCCCTAATTATAGATAAATTTAATTTTTTTTAGCCATATTGCAATGGATTTGCTAAGTTAAATTTGAGTCTAACAATAACTTTTAAATTAATATATTTAGAATAAATTAACATCTTTTATTCTATATAAGTAATATATTTTATTATTGTATACAAAACATGTGAAGATAAAATATTGATGTATGGCTAAAAAATAATGTCGTGAAATAATAATTATTACAAATTTGAAATGTTTAATAATTTGTTAGTTTAATATAGATGATGACAGATCTTTAAAAAATTAATGTCTTTAATTATAATTACTATCAATTTTATATCGCTAACAAAATGTAATTTATAATATACAGATATTTATTTTTGTATAATAAATTAAATCTGGTTAAACCCGACTCAACCCAACTATAATCTTAAAATCCGGTATTTAAAACTGTATTTAAAATGGTAGTTGTGGATACTAATAATTCCCTCTTATTAATTATAACACTTACCAAATAAATAATTGTCTTTTGTAAATTATAACACCACCCACTTGGGGTCGTCGTTGGCAAGACGCTGGATTGTGCGCGTTTGGTCATTTGTAAGAGGTATTATATCACAAATGGCCATATTTCCATTTTATTTGTATATTTATCATTTATTTACTTATTTTATTGTTACACCACTAAAACCCGGAAAAATTCAGCAGCAAAAATTTAAGAGCTGGCCATACGATGAGGCCAAATCAAAGGGGGGTCAAAGATGTTTTTATAGAGGTTTTCCTAAAGTTGCAATGTTTTTCTAAAAAAAATCCTCAACTTTTCTTCATATCATTCCGGCTAGGAAAGGGACTTTATGGCGAGTCTTTGCCTCTTCCAATTCGTCTCGTATAAAAATCTTGCTATATAAAACTATGGTACACCTCGGCAAAGAACAAGATAATTTTTAAAGAATTTATCCTAATAATTATTAAGGAAAATGCCTCTCAAATGTATGCTTTTCAAGATGCAATAACGAGTTACCTTTTTATACTATTCATTCATGTTTGAATATTCCGACATTGTAAACGTAACGTCGAATAGCCCGACTATATTACTTAAACTATGGTCAATATGCAATTAATCAACTTCAACGAATGCATGTAAATTATACACTAACAAAAATCCTAACAGCAATTAAAGCAAGTATCATGAAGAACAGAAGATAAAACACTACGTAAATCATCATCTTGACTCTAATACAATTGAACAATCAAATATAGGCCCCACAAGATCAAAAAGTTCAATACAAATTACACTTACCTCAATCAACAAAATATCCAAGAGACAATGACTTCCGCCAATTAGTCCAAGACAATCACTTTTCAAAATCGCCTAATATCCACAAATGTCAGATTACAAAAATTTTGTCAAACTTTGTTTCCCAACATAACATTGTACTATTCACAGTCATTATCCAAAAGACTTATTGTAGGGAAGATACCAGTTTACAATGGTTTATGTCAGTTTATAATAGACCAAAATGCCTATTTTGGAAACTGCATTTTGATTTAAATGCAAATATGAATTTTAGGGTGAAGCCAACCCAACATGGGAATCCACCCAATAAAATCTAACAGCTGCCAAAAAAAATTTCCCCCTATATTTCCATAAGAATTTGCAAAACATAAATGGGTCACAAGCCTCATTATTTCCCCCAAAAAGTTTATTAACCAGTATCAAATGCAGTGTTGAGCTACTCATCTTTTGGGTAAATAGATCTCTAAATAATGTTTTGAATCTACCTACAAAATTGTCGAAAATAAGAACCTCAAACTACGTCCTCCCCCACCAATATAATCTCCTTCAACAGGCTTGGTAGCACGTATTTGATAAAACAAACAAAAGCTTACTTTAAGCAGCTTGAGCCACAGCTTCTAGTTCAGCCCTGCAAAAATGCATACACCTATCAGATTTTGGGCAGGTCCATAATACAATCTGCATTTTATATGTTGCTTGTGAATCCAACCACACCATTTGGATTGACAAAAATATGGCGCATTCTTACTTGGAAATTCCCTCTCCAACTTCCATTCTGTAGAATTTCCCAATCCTAACAGTTGATCCAACTTCCTCAGACAAGTCTTTAAGGATAGACTACACAAATACACACTTAGCTGCAATCACTACTGTCAAGCATGAGCAATAAATTTAGACTGAAACAGATGAAAAGTGGATCCTTCTCAAGGATAATGAGAGAATTCAGTAAATAGGAGAGGCCAGCTTCATCCGTGCACAATCAACTTTAAACACTTCTATAAAAAACTGACAAAACTGTTTTGCCAAAAACTTGCATTTCAAGGGAGATGAATTGAGAATAAAACACATCAAGCAAAGAATTAATAATTTAGGTACCTTGACATTGGTGGCATCATTCATAACAAACTTTTGCTCCAACAAGACCACATCCTCAAAGTATTTCCGTAATCGACCTTCCACTATTTTCTCAACCGCCATTTGTGACTTTCCGGTGCTTTCTGCCTGAGAGACAAGAGTTGGGAGGATTTATCCATCAAGAAAAAAGGAATTCACAATATAAACTTCAAGCACAACATAAATATCTAAATCGATGCACATAATGTTTTGCATGCAAAAAAACAACTAACAAATATATCCCATGCATGTAATACGCCATCACCACAAATATTAGTGAATATCACTAATCAACCCTCAAAATAGGCAAACGTTTTAAAATTTATTAGTTTAAACAATGCAAGGTTTAACTTCAGACAAGAATCTAAGAAATAACAAAGTGTCATGGCCTAGTCGCAAATACCAGCAAAAAAACCAAAGCAGCAGCAAGATCTTTCACTCAAAAGCTCAAGTATAAGACCACCTGCCAAAGAAATCCGAGATCTCCTGGCACTTCTTTTAATTAGATAAACAATGAAAAATACGCAACTAAGATGGCAGTCTTTAATTTTCAATTTAATCATTCAAATTTGAGGTTTATTTTCGTTTTTTTTTCAAATAGTGATAAAACAATAGGACACCAGAACCTTTCTTCAAGACACCAAAATAATCTCAACAACCTCTTCAAGGTTTTCAAATTTTCAGGTTTCAAACAATAAAAGGTTAACTCATCAAGATGTTAGCAAACAATAAAGTAAAGTACCTGAGTTTTCAGTATCTCACGTTCAGTCACTATTGCTTCAGAAGAAACAAGTTCCTTCGATAAGAACAAAGGTTTGGCTGCTACAATGTGCATAGCCAATGATGAACCAACTTTCTGCAGAGCATCCAATGAGACGTTCTTATCATCTGATTCTAAAGTCAAAATTCCAGCAATGCGGCCCAAACCTGTCCCAAAGGGAACCAATACACTAAGCTATACTAAATGGTATGAAGGTATTAAAAAAATAATACAAATATTCCACTTAAGGCATAAAGTTCCAACAGATCACCAGCTGAAAATTTCTGAGTCTGCCAGAGCTAAACTGAAAAAAAAAAAATGATGCAGATGCTAATCAATTTTTAAGTTACACATTATGGAGATCTGAAGTGCTCCGTGTCATTTTCTTTCATTAAATTATCACTCATCAAGCTGTAAAACTGAATATCTATCCCATATAATTATGCGCACTCATTAAGTGTTTCCCAGCACACTAAAAGACAAGATCACTCAAATGCAAGTACAAAACAGACCCAGAAAGATGTCTCTGCAAAAGAAGTTCACATTACGAAGAGACTAACGGATGCTCTGGAGCCCCTCTCTAATTCACTTCCACACATCGGTATTACGTTCTCATGTGTCAATTATTCTAATAAATAAAGTAAACACCTGGCTGCGGGCATGTATGAAGGTAGGAAGAAACCGCTCCCGGTGAAGATGTGCTCATCATGAATCCTCTTCTCAGTTTCACATTCTCACCCACCATTGCAGCAACCTCAGTGATTGCGCTTTGAGCTGTTGTTTCTCCACTTAACTTGGGATGATCAAATTTGATTTTTACCTCCTATGGTAAAATTGAGTATACATGTACAGAATCAAATGAATAAAAAACAAGGCTGGAATTGGTCTAAATTGTCAGACAAAAGAAGTAAAAGAAGTTCAAATATCTTGAATATACTCTAGGTTCAATGTCAACAACAAATGGAGCAAGCACATTACACAAAGAATCGCTCATATTTCACAGCCACTACTAAAGGAGAAGCATTTCAAGAAAAAAACAAAAAAAACCTTTACCTCCAAATGCTCAGGGCCAATAGCAAAGCCCATATCACCATGTTCACCTTCCACAGATAAGGCTGTCCTAGCCAAAGATAGAGCCTATATACAACACACAAAACACAAAAATTCTGGATAAAGACGGCGGCACATGCAAAATCTATACGCAGGTTGTACAAAACACAACCACATTACATTACCAAGTATTGAAATATATCATTCCTCGCAACAAAGTCCGTCTCGCAGTTGAGCTCAATCACAGCAACCTTGCTTTCGGTCTGAGCCAACGCAAGCAGACCTTCCGCCGCAGTCCGTGCCGACTTCTTCGACGCCAACACAATCCCTCTCTTCCTCAACTCTTTCTGCGCAGCATCTGCACAAAACCTTGCACAAACTAAATGCAAAACAAATACACCCCAAAAGAGAAAAAGATCCAAACTTTTGAAACCCTACCGAGGTCCCAATCGCAGCTGATGAGCGCCGACTTCACATCTTTGATGGGAGCGCTCGTCCTCTCCCTCAACTGCCTGATCAAGCTCATGTTATCCGCCGGAGACGCACCCCCGCCATACCACCTGCTGCTCAACAACCCGCCGCCGCCGCAAGTAAGCCGAGACGGATCAAAACCGGCGACCTGATGCAATGGCCAACCACTGGGAGCTCCCGAAGCACGCAAAGAACTGTAGTGGCGGTGGCCCATTGCAGAGTTGAGAAGAGAAGCAATAGGTTGCTTCGCAGCTCGAGTGAGCGCCATCGCAGATCCTTCCACGACGAGGCTGGAGCAAGGGAGTCGTTGAGAATGGTGGGAGAAGAAGGATTTCGACGGAGATGGATGGAAAGTCGCCGCCTTTTGGACGGCCGGCGTACGTCGGAGATGGGTAAGTGGCGGGCTAGGTCTGGGCAGGGGTTGAAGAGAGAACCACGTGTTCACTAAGGAGAGCTATCACACTTTTTTTTTCTATTTTAAACAAATATTTGGCTTTGTAAATTTTATTTTATTTCTAAAGAGGATGGAAGATGAAAAAAAAAAAAAAGAAGGCGCTTATGAGAAATTATAATACACAATTTCAATGGATTTTCTCATTTGGTTAGAAAAATATAAATTAATGCTACCATATTTTGCCCTCTTTAAAAAAAAAAAAAAGGAAAAGTAGTGAACAAATTTTTTCTCGTAAGAAAAGGTCATTTTTGTCAAACAACACTTAAATAAGAGATCGTGACTTCTTATTAGGGGTGTAAACGAGCCAAACTCACTCGAAAAACTTTTTGTGTTCGGTTCGGCTCGGGTTAGCTCGTGCTCATTATTTTATGCTCGAAAAAAATACTTTGGTTAAAATAGATAAGCTCGTTGAACAACGAACAGAGATTGAGTAAAAAATTGTTCAGCTGACTTTGCTCAAAACTCGAATTCGATGTATTCAAACTCGAATAAATGTTCAACTCGGCTCGGCTCATAAATATTATTTAGGTCACATTAAACTTATATAGTGTTTAAAAAAAATTGATCTTATATAAGTTGAGCACGTAAACATTCGCTAGGCTCGAACTCGGCGAGAGTTCGACTCGAACTAAGCCCAAACACTATAAATTTTGGATAAACTTGTCTCGACTCGTTTACATTAAAACTTAGCTTGGCTCGTTTTATATTAAATCAAACTCAAGCACACCCTTATTCGGCTCATCTCGACTCGTTTACACCCTTACTTCTTGTTACTAGCAAAAAAGAAAAAAAACGTATATTTTATGGAGGTATAGAATGTCAAATTTTTACAGTTAACAATGTTGCTAAGTCACAAACCACAGCTCAAAGCACTAAAACATGATGGATGGAATGTTTGGAAATGTCAAAACTATCGAGAACTAGCAAAACCATAGCGGATGGCGTTAAGAGGTAGATACTACTCTCTCCCTGGATAAATAAACTTCGGAAGCTCCGTATGATGATTATTTTGATTGTTTGGTGCTACAGGAAGTCCAACTTTATTAGTGTTGATATTTTAGCGCCTTTTATTACTAGCATTGTTCGTTTCAACTCCATGGACTTCTCCATTCTATGCAGAAATGTTGTAGTTTGTGCTCTATACATAAAGTTGGTGGGGGGGGGGGGGGGGGGG
>JAVDBV010004546.1:0-10752 GCA_032619315.1 Piper longum | reverse complement strand
GTCAGATCCGTGACCATACCATATGCCCACTAATTGATCAGACCCGCGAACAAGCTTGGACCAAGATCGCGTCCGAGACGCATCTCCTACCCGGATTGGAGTTGGTGCACCGTACACCACCCGCATACAGGTGCACGCAGAGATGAAAGGAGCCTGCGCACGCCACCCGGCCCGGTCTAGCATTTATTTGATTTGAACCAACCCGAAGCGGTCTGGTTCAATCTATTAAGGATTCGAAAATAATTTGAAGCCCTTCTACACCTCGGATCGAGGCAAAATTTGCTATTCCACCGTTTTTGGATGCTCCGGACACAGTGGCGGGGTTATTTTAAGGATTTAAAGAGCATGAAAAGATAAACCATGGCATTTGAGTCAAGCATCTCAAAGGTAATTTTATTTTGAGGTGGCAAAAATCCACTGTTTTGTGTAACTTGTAAAATCAAAGGAGAAATAGTGGATTGTGAGTATTAATCTCACCGTGGACTGACTTAGGGATTCGAGTTGAACCCTAAGGAACCACGTAAAAATTGCCTTGTATGTCATTTTTGTGCTTGTGTCATCATTTGCATTATTTTACTTTAATCGCACTATCTCTTTGCGCGGCAAGGGCGCCTCGGTCCCACCGAACCTTTCAAACCCGGACCGGATCGAATCACGAAAGGACCGCGGTCACCCCGAGGGCGGACGATCCCGCGCCCGAACAGTTGTTAATCGTAATTAAAAATCTATAGTCTTTCTCACTTATAAATAAAATCTTCTCTCAATAAGTATTAAATGTGGGACTAAGTTGAGGGATCTCACAATCTACCCACTTTAGGAAATTTTATCCCTGAATTTCATACACTTGATCTGTTGCTAATCCCAACCCATGACCTTTCATGGCCTGTGACCGAGAACCTAGCCAATGTCTGTAATCTAGCCTATCATTTAACACAGAACCAAGTTACTCTCATACCATATGTAACAAACTGGCCCAAAGTGCAACGTAATGGATTAAATCATCTTTTCAAAACTTTGTTTTTGAAATTCTTACACTTAGATCGTTGCTAGCCTCAACCCACAATTTTCTATGGCCCGAGACCGAAAGCCTAGCCAACGTCCGTAGTCCAGCCCATCATCACTAGGTAACTCTGATACTATTTATAACGACCCGACCTAAATTGTAACATAATAGGCCTAAATCATTTTTTTTAAGATAATTAACCCAAGTTAAAGATGAGGATCTTAGTTCAATAAGTATTAAATGTGAGATAAATTGAAGGATTTCATAGGACTCCTTGTCTCCTTCCCAAAGCAAAACATCAAACATCTGGAAGAAGAAAAAGAAAGAGACCTAAATCTAGATTCATGGAAGTTGCAGCTCTGTTATGATCGTTAAGCCGCATATAGAAGGCTTTGATATCTTTTGGATAGTTGTTCTCAATCAAATATTTTTAAATTTCTTCAGCCCAATACCTGCAGCATGTATTTTTATTAATGGAAAGAATATGCAACCACCACACCGGCAATAAAATAATAAGAATGCATGACAAGAAGTAAGAATTTAAGCTCTCACTCCTTAAGGCCAAATCCATCCCCTCTCCACCTTATTCTCACATTTCTTGTTTGTAATATAGCTTTTAGCTCCCTTGTAAAGTATTAGCTCAAATAGGGATGATGAGACATCAAGTAATCGCCCTCTAGGTAGCTGCTTTATCAATATGTTTCACAATGAAATCTAAGATTAAACCATTTCTCAAGCTGCCATTCCGAGAGATATCTTACATATAATAAGCTTCAACATAGTTCATATCCTCCTAAAGAACATAACTAAGAGATGCATGCCTCACAAATCATACATACTCATATAAAAAATATTTGAAATAACCAGCATATAATTAGAGCATTACAAACACTAAATTGTACATCGAGAACTCAAGCTCATGGGAAAACCAATGAAAAGAATCAAATTTAAATTTGCTAGCAAGAATTGAATCTACCACAAGCGTCTAGAATTAGATCAACATCAAGTCATGTATAACCCAAAGACAAAAGGTGAATATTCGACCTTATCATCAAAAGACCGATCGAATAATTCATCAACAGAAATTAAATCTCCCATAATTGTCTAAACTAATATCAACAACTGCTTGTATATAGCAACCCATTTAACCAGAAACTCAGTTTTTTTCTATATTACAGATTCGTAAATGATAATAACGAGAATCAATTCAAAGTTACCATGAACAATGTTGAAACTTTATCATTCAAACACTAATGTAAAGAATTAATTCAAATCATCCACAAAAATCAAATGTATCACAAGCTTCCAGACTGCGTGTGACAGGTGTTTAGCAAAGCATAGAATAAAAAACCCAATTTGCTACATGTACAGTGTTCAAAATCTACAAAATGAAAATCCACAACCAAAAATCCAAACTTTAACTAATAAAAAATCATGACATCTCAGTCAATAATCGTAAACACTTTATTTTTTATGTTGAAACAAAAGTTTTATTTTTAGATAAAAATATTAAACTTTGGCTCAAGTTGACGGAGGCATGAGTTGAGGTCAGTCGCCTTTATTTGACTTAAAAATAAATAAAAATAAAATTGGAAGTTGAGCCTCTAATCAAATCTCGCTTAGTAGAGTCTAATAAACCAGCCTTGTCTTCAAATAGTCAAATATTTATGCCATGTGATGAGCTTTTATAAAGGAGAATTAATTATTGATTAATTAACGTGGGTGGGTGGGCTAGTCAAAGCACACTTCCTTCATTCTAGGCTGCTTTATATATTAATTAAACCCAATAATAATGATCATATATTACCCCCTCCCTCTCCGCAGCCGCCGCCGCCGCCGCCGACGACGGCTTCCGGGAAGAGCCGTCGGCGGCGAAGCCTTCGTCGGAGTTCTTCTTTCTTCCTCGTCGTCGGAGGTATGTCTTTCTTCCGATGGTTTTCTTTGTTTCTGTCGTTGCTTTTGGTGAGAATTGGATTGCTTTTCCCACCTGCTTCTGTTCCTGTTTGTATCTGTAAAGGTGATGCTGAAAATGCTAAATATGGATTTTTTTGAGTGTTTTTTTTGGGAAAATGTGGGTGGAAATGTAGGCGGCGTGCTTGTGCGGCGGTTGGTTGGTCGATTGAAGCTTGCGCCGGCATGAATTTTGTTTTTTTCTGAGCTCGAATTCGCCGGAAAGATAGGAGGAAATATTCGTGTTTGCGTGGGACGAATTTGTGCAAATTTGGAATCGAATAATTGTTGTTGATGAGGTATTCAAGAATGTTCTTTACATCCATTTTTTTTTCCAAAAATAAAAAAGCGAATATGTTGGATTGGGGAAGTATCTCAAAATGTGCTCTTTTGTAGTCATGGCTGCTGCAATATTGCATTTTGCCACTGTGGAAGCGCCTCATTGTGGAATTAAGAGGAACGTGACTTCGTGTGAGCATTCTTTGGCGTCGCATTTCAAAAAGCTGCAGTTCCCAGCTTCTAACGCTCTGGGATGTGGAGTTTCGTGTGTAAGAGTGAAGAGTTTGGAGGACTCGACTGTCAGAAGCAGGTGTTTTAGGGTTAGGTCTCAAGGAGGAGCTTCTGTAGTGGCTGAGAAATTGGATCAATTGCTGGAAAATGATGACGGAAGTGTGGGGCAATTCACTTGCGTGATGAAGTTTGGTGGCTCTTCTTTGGCTTCCGCGGATAGGATTAAGGAGGTGGCTGATCTCATTTGTAGTTTTCCGGAAGAAAAGCCTGTTATAGTTCTTTCTGCCATGGGGAAGACCACAAACAAACTTCTGCTGGTATTTTATCCTCTCCTTCGACCATGCGTTCTTTTTTCCCCCCATTTTTCCTGTAAGAATGAATTTTCTTCCATTTTCCAGGCAGGGGAGAAGGCTGTCTCTTGTGGTGCATCCAGGGCATCAGACATTGATGAGCTCAGTGATATTAAGGATCTGCACCTTAAGTATAAACCTTCAGCTTTTTTTCTCTAAATGATTGTAGTGTAATTATGTGCTGGATTATTTGGAGTCACTTGTTCCTAACATCTTGCAGGACTGTAAAAGAACTAAAGATAGATACTTCTGTTGTATCTGGTAAGTTCATTTTTTTTCTTGAATTGTTCTTAGTTTTGGATTTGTTCAATCTCAGTTTCGTCTGATTCTGTATGGCCTTTTAAAGATGCGTATGACCAAATATTCTTTTAATAAAGATCATTACAAAAGCGAGCTTGTGATTTTATTAGTTTTTTCATTGGTTTGAAATTTGTAGGCCTTAAAGAAGTTACTTTTATCCTTTTATTTTGTCTTGTTCACAATTTACGTGCTTCAGTTACACAACAATTGTCATTAGAAATTTCTGTATTTGTTTCTGATATCTCAAGTTCATCCAAGTCAACATGAACATCATGTCCTTCTCATTTAACGACATTATCCTACAAGGCTGCTTGCCATCATGGAGTGGCCACTCGAGTTGACCAGAGTTTTTGTGTTGTGATGATTTGCGTGAATTTGATACACCTTTCACATAAACCTTCCTCAAAGTTTGACGGAGATGCTGGTTCATTTGTTTGTAAGTAGAAAGGTATATATATTTCCTATTTTTGGGTTACTAAATATGTGAGATACCAAAATAGTAAGGTGCTCCCGTTTAATTTTTTGTTTTGAATCAATGAGCAAATACTCTTTATTTTCTGACAAAGAAAATCAAGTAAACCGAGTAATATATACAGTATTAATTGCTTTTCCAAGCATGCTGGATTATGCGAGGCCCTAAAACAATTGCCTGTCAACCTTCATGTGATGAAGGACTCTCCTGATGATGAGTTCGGAGTCAAGCCACTTAAATTATGGTTACCACAGTTATGATTGTTTGTTTTGGATGTGAAGGAAGCTACGAAAGTAAACATTTTGGCATGTTTTGGATGACATAAAAAGCTTTTGAAACAATGCATCTACACAAAACACTTGTATTCATGTACTCTTTGTGCAAGTTCAATTGATAATGTGATCCATTTAATTTGTATATAGTCTCATTCTTGTTGATATAACTACCCTACATTGCTACTTATAGTCTGCCTGTTGGTTTATGATGTGCTTCCAGAGCACTTGGAGCAACTGGAGCAACTTTTGAAGGGAATTGCAATGATGAAAGAGCTTACTTGCCGAACAAGAGATTATTTAGTTTCATTTGGTGAATGTATGTCTACAAGAATTTTTGCTGCCTACCTGAATACAATTGGCGTCAAAGCCCGCCAAGTATGTTAATTGTCCCTTTTCTGTCTTTTCTTCATCATTTGCATTTTTAAACTTTCTGATCCTTGGGCATCCAATGCAGTTATAATTGAGCCTACGGAAGCTTTTGAAAGTGAAATATTCTAGATCAAGAAGCCAAAATACATTCTAATCATGTTTACTCTCATAATATTTTTTATTCTGGCACTGGTTGAAATTAAACTCGCCATTATTTTTTTTTCTTTTGAGGATTAAAAATGTCTGCCTCAAATATTTATTTTTCTAAATTAAATTTGTTACTAATGCTGAATGGAAGTTAAGGATCTAGTGTACTCATTTTTGTTTATGAGTTACTTGGCAGTTGGTATCTGTATGAGGCCAAGTAAGTTGACACGTGACCTTGTTTAACGTGAAAGATTTACCTCTTATTTTACAGTATGATGCCTTTGAGATTGGTTTCATAACTTCAGATGATTTTACAAATGCCGACATTCTAGAGGCTACTTATCCTGCTGTAGCAAAGAGATTATATGGGGATTGGATGACTGATCCTGCAATTCCTGTTGTTACTGGCTTCCTTGGGAAAGTATTCACTCTTCAGCATGTTGGTTGTATGATTTTTTTTTGTGGTTCAATGGAAATTCTACTGCTGACACATAACTAAGAACCTGCTGGTGCCAGGGTTGGAAGTCATGTGCAGTGACTACGTTAGGAAGAGGTGGTAGTGACTTGACTGCGACAGTTATTGGCAAAGCTCTAGGATTACGAGAAATTCAGGTCAGTGTTGTGCTTATCTCTGGATAGCTATTTTATTAACCGGGATGTGATACTTTCTTGCTGTGAGATAAATACTAAATTGCTCATATTAAATGTAGCCTTAGTAGTTTATGTATGGATCTAAACATTCTTAGTTTTTTGTTTTGTTGCTGTTTGGTTTCATCTCGTTGCTACAAATTTATGATATGGGGTAATGTACACCATTTATGACCGTCATTGCCAGATATTTCAGCTGCAATTCTGAAGAAAATATCCTATTAAATGTGAGAAGTGTCAATATACTTATGTAATAGCTGCAAAACTCCAATTCTTGATAGGTATGGAAGGACGTTGATGGTGTTTTGACCTGCGATCCCAATATCTATTCTGGTGCCAAACCTGTACCATATTTGACATTTGATGAGGCAGCTGAACTTGCCTATTTCGGTGCACAGGTATTGGTGTACACTTACAATTCATGCCCTTCTTTTATCATATGGCTAAGGCTTTTTCAAAATTGATGTGCGAACTGCTCATACTTTTTTTTTTTAATCTATCATTCCTAACTTCTGCTATTTATCTTATAAAAATGCATTAATCTTTAGTTGCCTTCATAAGCAAAATTATTTTCATGTCACATGTTCATTGCTGCATTTTCTGTTATCTTATTTGTTACGTTTGTAGTAAATTAGAAAGTATAAGGTCACTTTGGTGACATGCCCTAGATATCATAATGGGGCTTTCCTACAGGAACCATTTTTACATGGTAGCATTAGATTTCATTCGGCTATCTGCAACCGTTGGTCCTCATTATTTTCATCCATTATGGTATTCTCTTTTCCTTAAATTTCTTGTGAGAGTTTTCAGGAAGTGGCATAGGCACCTTCCTTGCATTAGTGTACCACATTGTTTTAATGAAAAATAGATGAATACATGCCTAATATTGTCTTTATCAGCTTTACCTTATCTTAGCAGGGCTGATGTTGGTGGCTTGGATTTCGTATTGCCGATTAATTTCCTTCACATTGAAATAGATGTCATAGAATTTAATATAGAAATTTCTAATGTCATTGTCTATACAGTTTGAAATTAAAAAATAGGTACCGTGAATGCAACTGCAATAGGGGACAATCTGGTTTTGTTGTTTTTTTTAATGTTTTTTTTATTGTAGATTATGTGTAGTGAACTGTGAATATTCAGATATTAACCAAGGAAAGGTGTAATTTTGTGATGTTTTCAGGTTCTACATCCACAATCAATGCGTCCGGCAAGGGAGGGTGACATTCCTGTCAGGGTAAAGAATTCATACAACCCTAAGGCCTCAGGCACCTTAATCACCAGAGAGAGAGATATGAGTAAGGTTGCAATTGGACTTTTCGACTTGCCCCCACTAAAATGTTTGCAATTGTCTGGTTAGTTTAATGATCTTGTGTGTACGTAGGCCATACTGACCAGCATTGTTTTGAAGAGAAACATCACTATGCTGGACATTGTGAGCACTAGAATGCTTGGACAATTTGGTTTCCTTGCCAAGGTAGTTATGGCTGTCTTCCTAGTATTATTGTCTTTATGTTTTTTATTGGTTCATTCAAATTCATTTATTTTATTATTTAGGTTTTTTCAATCTTTGAAGAACTTGGTATATCAGTCGATGTTGTTGCAACAAGTGAAGTTAGTATTTCCTTGACATTGGATCCTTCAAAACTCTGGAGTAGAGAACTTATTCAGCAGGCAAGCTTTGTTTTCTGTTATACATCAGCGTTTTCTGAGTAGAAGATTCTTGTCTTCAGTTGCTTTATTCTCAAACTTGACCGGAATATATTGGACTTTGCAGGAACTTGATCATGTCATTGAAGAACTTGATAAAATTGCTGTTGTAAACCTTTTACAACGTAGATCAATAATTTCTCTAATAGGAAATGTCCAGCGGTCTTCTTTGATATTGGAAAAGGTTTGGCATCTACTTTCAATAAGAGGAGGGGGGGCAATCACTTATGATAACTTGCGTGCTTTCCTATTTAAAGCTGTTACGTAATTGCTGGTTTTCTTTTAGTCATTAGCGCTTCATTTGCATAAGTTGTTTGAATTCTTATTTAATGCACGTCATGTTTTAGTTTTTCTTACTAAGTATTTAGAAATATGCATTTGGTTGCAGGTTTTCAGTATTCTCCGAATAAACGGGGTCAATGTACAGATGATATCGCAGGGGGCATCTAAGGTCTCTCTCACTCCCTCTGTTTTATCAATGTTTCTTCTCTCTTGTGATAGAATTTACTGAAAGTTGATCTTTTATCTCAGGTGAACATTTCCTTGATAGTAAATGACAGTGAAGCAGAACAGTGTGTGAGGGCGCTTCATGCTACCTTCTTTGAGAACAGCATGTTCTCGTGAGTGGTAAAACGCAAAATTCGTTCTGGAGGTACTTAATGCACAATCTATAACAATTTTGTAACTAGTAATCTGCCACTGTATCACATTTTTTCTCGATTTTTGGCCAGCACGAGTGCCAAGTGATTGATCCCACCATTTCTGTTTGTTGAAGTTAGGCCTCAAATTGATTCCGGCCTATTGTTCCTTTGGTTTTGCACGGCTGTTCGACTTCTCTTCATACTCCATCTTCGATTGTGAAACTCTCTGCTTTGTCATTTGTAGCAAACTGAGCGTAAAAACGAGAATTGTTGCAATGGTAGAAAGCTATTTTCCTTTGATTAATTTACCATTCTTTGATTATTATTATCAAATAAATTGGAAATTTTAGATAGCATAGAATACTCAATTCTCTCTTGCAATTCTTGCATCAAGTGTGAAAATTTAACTGATTCACTTTCAAATATCATATGCTGTGGCTTTTTTTTTAAAAAAAAGTATAATATGGTGTGACCAAATGCTCAGCAACACGTTACTTTGAACGGATTTTTAGGAATGCTCCGCTTGCCCCTGCGGCTCTTGGCCATACACCTGTTACAAAGGTTGTTATAAAAGGTGGAAAGAACCAATAAATTTTGGTGATGCTGTAGTAACTAGTAATTGCGTCTTTGTTGACGTTCTAGTTATTTTAGGTTTAATAAATAACTTACTTACAATAAGTGAATTTCTAATTAGCGGGTTGTTTTTTTGTAAAATAACCCACTGATTAAATTTTAATTTAACCCGGGGGATGTGTATGAGGCTCACCGCACCAACTCGGGCGTGACAAAAAAGTCCTCCGTACCAGAGCTAGTTGTGCAAAAGGCTATCCACTCATCGTAAATAAAATCTCGGGGGGATGGTTTTTTTTCGAAACCAGAGCTAGTTGTGATCTTATTTATTTTGAATGAATAATTTTTAAAGTTTATCGCAGGATTAGTTTGTTTAGCTTGGATATTTCTTCCCACATTATAATGAAATTAGGCGAGATATCGTATAATATGCAACTTATATTATATATAAATTTTAATCTTATATATTAACTATGTTAAACAATAATGAAAATTATAATTATCTAATATCTTAAATATAATTTATAATTGACTTTGATTTTAAAAATTCATCTTAAAATAAATAATTTAAATTTTTTGTTATTTTATTATATTTTAATTAATTAAATCTTATACTTCTAATCAAAGAGCGGTAGATACATTATCATCCGCCACGAATCATTATAGTACCGAGTCAAGTGAGTACCAAGGGTGTTTCAAGAGAACCCAGATAGGGCCATCGCTTATAATCTTTCGCCAAGTACGGATTTCGTCTATAATGATGCGTCATATAAAATGGCAATCTCGATCTACTAACATTCATGTGTCTCGTTATGTTAAATGTCGGGATGGTTAAATCTACGAAATCTTTCACCTGCATTTGAAGTTTGATGAGCTGACCGTAATATTCATGAACTCTTTCAAATGGTTGTAGCATCTATATAAAATAAATCTATCATCCGAAATAGCTTAACTCGGCATTTACAACGATAAATACCGATTACTTAAATACCATGAGGCCAATTCTTTGGCATGGAACACATTGTACAATATAACCGAACCTACAACTCAATGATGTTACAGTTAGGGCTGGGCATGCGATACCTCGAGGTGGTCACATTGCATGCATGCAAGTTCATTTGACTAAATCTTGGCAGCTTTTCATCAAAGCGACGCCGGGCGAAGAAATCTTGGAAAGCACAAGTAGATCATGGGTAAATAGCACACTAAACTGTCTTCTTGTCTCTACGTCAGTTTTTGTTTATATGATACAAATAAGGTTTATAGTTATATCCAACTAACATGATGATACTCGGACCTCCCAGACATGCAGAAGCAGAAATGCATGGAAACTTACAACAATGCACATACTACATCCAAACCCTTTCCCAGAGATATCACTAACATCTCCTCTGTATAGTATCTAACCTAATACTGAGTTGTCCAAAATTGTAATTACATACAAAACTGTAAAGTATAGTATAACCTGCAAGGCATTGGAATCTGCATGGATTGCAAACAGTTGAAATTCCCACGACACTCAAGATAATCTGCAGAGACAAGTTAGATACTATAAACATCATGGTTGGCAACAATGTATCGACTTAGATATGTAAAGAAAAGAAAAAATAAATTCTTTTTTATATAATATAACGCATGTTGTGATCACATTTAATCCAACACTCATGCTCCCCAATTATTCCACAGCAGATAAGTTTTCTAAAGAACAAAACTACCCAATGGTCTATTTCTCCTACGTAATTCATATCTTACCGCTTCTATAACTGCAAATATCAACCAGCATTCACTCTAATTAGGGGCTGAAGGC
>JAVDBV010004543.1:0-13928 GCA_032619315.1 Piper longum | reverse complement strand
ACCGATTGTAATATCCGTCCCAAAAGTTATACTAATCTCACATCCAATACCTATTGGAGCACGATTCAATATATTAGATGAGGATGAAAATTTTCAAGTTGGGGATATTATAAAACTCCAAAAATAATTAGGTTATTTTATCTCGAAATAAATCTTAAATATTATTAAATTAAATTAATAATATTTATGGTTTGTTTCAAATTACTTTTATTTATTATCTTTTCGTATTTCATTATTATGGAATGTGTAAGCTTATTTATTATTTTTTTCGTATTTCGTTATTATAGAATGTGTATGTTTTTATAGCTAGTTTATTATGACCTTTCACTTTTTATTTTTTTTCATTTTCACACACCAAATTATATTTATATAAGTATATCCTTTTCAATTCAAAAGGGGGAAACTTGTGTGAAACAACCATCTTTGTTGAGTTTTTCAACATGGTCATTAGTTCATAAGTTTGTCGGAATTTACCATTGAAGTTGGTTACACATCGAAGTACTCGTACGTCAATCATGCTTTGAAGTGCATATTTTCTTATATTAAGTTGTTACTAGATTTCTAGTTTGATTGAGTGGTCATAGGTTATCATGTTGGCCCATGTACCAACACTTACATGTATACGAATGTGTGTTTTTTTGTATTACTAGACTTCTAGTTTGATTTAGTGGTCATGAGTTACCATGTTGGCCCATGCACCAACACTTACATGTATACGTATGTGTGTTTTCTATATGATCCTACTAGAGCAAGCATGTTAACATCGACTAAATTCTGGTACATGTTTATGCTTATGTATGATACATGCATTTATTGTCGATTAAATTTCAATACATGTATATATTTATGTATGATACGGGCATGTTATCGTCGACTAGATTTTAGTATTGGGCATGTTGCCGTTGACTAGATTCTGATACATATATATGTTTATGTATGATGCGGGCATGTTACTGTTAGTAGATTCTCGTACATGTATATGTTTATAACACGTTGTATGCTTCGATGAGTTGTTCGAGCTGCATGTGGTAGCATACTGTCATTGTGTTTTGGCACAACATGTATGATTATTTATGTATGTATGATTTTAGTAGGCTGTTGAGTGGTTCCGGTTTATGCTTTCGATATTCGTTTCCGAGAAGTTTGTATCTTAAATTATTAGCTTTATGAATTTTTAACATCGTACTTTGGTGAGCCACTAGATCAAAAAATTGGGATGTTACACCCACAAGTGGGTCCCACTAGACCATGAGTTGTTTGACGTGTAGATTGTGCCACATGGCAAGATCTAAGTCATCCATGTCAGCCCAAGCTTCACCCCGTTATTTTTCAGAGATTTCCATTGATTTTTGGAGTTTTACAGCTCTAGCGCCGGTGCCACTTCGGCTCGCCACCGGCGAGTCCCCGTCCCTCCTCCAACCACCAGACTGACACCACCATGACCTCCTTGAGCCCTACTATTTATCCATACCTCTCACAACCACCAGTACCGCCGCAATTGTAGCTGCCAACAACATTTTTACAGCCGGTTTTCGTCATTGTTACTGCCGTTAGAGCTGTTTTCAAGTGCATGTGAGCCACATACGGCCGATTCGACCACCCACACAACTTCATCTTTCCAAGATCTTCATTTTGAGACCACTCATGACCATGATCATGGCTGCGATTGAAGCCGGCAATGCCGCCGCACCCGATGGCAATCCTCCCCCTTTCCGGCCTTTTTTTTGGCCGGCGGGTGGTTGGATTTTGCCGATCGCCACCACCATCATGTCCCTCGTTACCGGGGCCATCGATCCCAATCAGCGGAAACCCCAACGACACCACTGTCGGCATTTTCTACCAACAAGTATCGGTCATCCCATCAAACCCAATTACTCGTGTTCACGTCTGCTAGTCTAATTCATTTTCACCTGTTTGTATCCTCTTGCTTGCCTAAGTCCGTAACTGCGCCCATCAGGCCAAATCAACCTATCCAACCCAGACCACGAGTTTATCTAACCCAGACCGAGTTAACTCGGCCGACCTGGGTTGGTTCAGTGAATTAACCTGGTTCAGCTCATTTTCAATGTGCTTGGGGCCATTTTTAGATCATTTTCGGTAATTCGAAAACCCCCTCATTAATTTAGATGCATATTTACATTATTTAGTATATTTTGATGTTATGGGTGTTTTTATTTATTTATTTATTATTGTTTATTTTTATTCATATGTTTGTTGTATATGATCAATGCTTATGTGATTGTTTCTTATTATTGATATATTTACTTATTGATATTAATCTTATTCATGTTTAATAAATTTTATTTATTTATTTATGTATTTTTTATTATTTATTTATATTTAATTATATATTCCATGTTGGATGACTGATATGATAATTATTCATGATTAATTAATATTAACCAATTTTTTGTTTATTTATTTATTTACCGAATGACTATGTATTTATTTATTTATTTATTTATATGTTTAATAATATAAGTATATATTATATTTACTCGTGTTTACCAATGTAATTATATAAAATAATTATATTATTATTTTATGATTAGAGTATTTTTATTTTCATGTTTTTATTGTTTATCTATTTATTCATGAGTGTGTTCATTTATTTATTTATTATTTGTCTATTAGTTATTTTTTATTATATCTTGATTTGTGTGCTAGATGTTTAGTTGTAGGTTTATTTAGCAATGTCTTCTTTATTAGTATGTATTAATGATGTGAGCACACACTATGAGCGTACATTATATAGAGATGTTAGTCTTTTACTTTGTAGTGTGTTTTAATGTAGGTTTTGGAGTCCGAGCTCACCGTAGAAATGTCGCACTTGGAGCATAGACCACAGGTCTGTTAGGACTTCTATGCTTTTATCAATATAATCTATTATTGATTTGATTTTTAGATCATAGGACGTGTTAAGTGGTTATTTTATCGAACTACACTTAACATGGGCCATTTAAACGTATTTTGACTTCTGTGATTAATAGCCCTCAGGGATAAGACCCCTTCAGTCTGATTTCGAAAACAAGATCTACCGAAAGTTACCTTCGGGCATAGTATATAAATCCCTTCTCATGCTTATATATAATTTTCTCAAGTTTTTCGGTGAGATGTGATACAAAGGAAAATCGACAGTCGCTCTACGGGAGTAGGCGCATGCTAGTCAAAGCATGCTCTAGATTAGTGAATGGGTCATTCCATTCTTGAGGGATCCTGACAACTCCACTCTTGCGTTCCTCAAACCCGAAGAAGTGTGGAGGATTACAGGTAATGCAATGCAGCGCATGTCTAGACTTGTGGTTTAAAAGGGTAATAACGATGCATGCTTGAGAGTACTCGACCTCTGTACTCAAGGAGTGATACGGAAGATGTAGAGGGTTGAAGGAACCAGGAAAACAAATTGATGTTCCTGTGCATGGGATAGTTTTATAGTTGTCAAGGCATGAGATGAGTAAGAATGAGATGTTGTTTAGCCAAGTTTGACAACTCCTAATTAGCGCCTTTATGAGAAATTCTGTGAGAAGTATATAAGTGTTTTCATTTAAGAGGAGGGTCAGTTCTCTTGTACCAGTTTGACTTTTAGTTATTTCTGAACCAGTAACACTTGTTACAAATATTTTTCTTATTATATATGTAGATCTTGTGATCATGACTCGACTTCATTGGGAGGACAGATAAACTCTACATGCACTTGAGCTTAGCACAATTATTTTCTTTTATACTTTTATTTATATTTAATGTGTTTTTTATGCATATTTAGTAATGTCTTCCATTCTCTTGACGCCAAACGGGTTTATTTGATCCATATTATTGATCGAGTCTTATAGACCAGCAAATTCGACTTGATTGCGATATTTCAATCTGGTCCTTAGGTGAAACGAAATCGAGGTGTCACAGTTTTTGGTTCAAGATGATATACCTTAAAATTAATGATCATTGTATAGATTTAATTCTAAGTTTGAAAATGGTTTATTCTTTAGACATATTTTAAATGGTTCTTTTTATAGAATATACAATCTTGAGACCAATATTGATGAGTAATCTACTAATATTATTTTTTATGAAGTTAAAGTCTAACAAGGAGCTGGTCATATACTGTAATGAAAAGGACGATATTGTGAGCATAAAGTTTTAATTTCAAGAGGAGACCAATGTGGAAGAGCCTCACCGAGATAAGGAGCAAGAATTCTACGAGGATATCCAAAATAACTTGTCGTCGGTTCACCATTGAAAGAAGCCATTACTAGGCCAAAAACTATATAGATGGATTCACATTTGGCATTTCTTTCAAACATTGAGCCCAAGAACTTTCAAAATGTTAAAAAGAGGAGAGTTGGATGATTTCTATGCAAGAGGAACTAAATCAAATTGAGAGACAAAAAGTGTGGTCTCTACCCGGAAACTATACTAGCATTGGTATTAAATGGAAAATAAGTTAAATGAAGATGGTGACATTGTGAAGAAAAAAGTAAAACTTGTGGCTTAAGGTTATTGTCAAGAGGAAGAAATTGACTTTGATGAAACATTTACATAGGCTACAAGACTTGAGTCAATTTGGATCATGTTAGCTTTTGCATGTCATCATGATTTTGTTGTCATTAAATTGATGTTAAAAGTGCATTCCTTAATGGGTACTTAAAGAAAGAAGTATATGTCAAGCAATCTCCGATGTTTGAAAATTAACTGGATATGGCATCTCTTAAAATGTGGTTATCCAAGTTAAAGATATATAGTCCATTCTCACTTATAAACAGGATCTTATCCCACTAGGTATTAGATATGAGACTAAGTTGAGGATCTCACAATCCACCTACCTTAGGAGATTTCATCCCCGAATTTCTTACACTTAGCCTGTTACTAGCCCCGGTCCATGACCTACTTTGTCCCATGACAAACAGCCTAGCATGTCCCTAGTCCAGCACATCATTTAACACAGAACCATAAGGCTCTGATATCATTTGTAATAGCCCGGCCTAAAGTGCAACATAATGAGCTAAGTCATCTTTTCAAAATTGGTTGATCAAGTTAAAGAAGTATATGTCAAGCAATCTCCGATGTTTGAAGATTAACATGATATGTCATCTTTTAAAAAGTGGTTAACCAAGTTAAAGATACATAGTCCATTCTCACTTATAAACATGATCTTATCTCATTAGGTATTAGACGTGGGACTAAGTTGAGGATCTCATAATCCACCCACCTTAGGAGATTTTATTTCCAAAATTCCTACACTTGGCCCGTTGCTAGCCCCAGTCCACGACCTACTTTGTCCCATGACAGGCAGCCTAGCATGCCCCTAGTCCAACACACCATTTAACACAGAACTATAAGGCTCTGATATCATTTGTAACAGCCCGGCCCAAAGTGCAACATAATGAGCTAAGTCATCTTTTTAAAAGTGGTTGACCAAGTTAAAGATCTATAGTTCATTCTCACTTATACACAAGATCTTATCCCACTAAATTTTAGATGTGAGACTAAATTGAGGGATCTCACAATTATCCGAATCACGTGTTAAACCTTCACAAAGCAATGTATTACTCAAAGTAAGTTCCAAGGGCATAGTATGAAAGACTAATTTCTTTCTTAGTTTCACAAGAATTCAAAAAAGGAAATATTGATACCACTCTTTTTTCGTAAAGGTGAGAATGACAACTTAATTATCATCCAAGTATATGTTGATGATATTTTATTTGGTTTAACAAGAAGATTGACTGTTGGTTTTTGTCTCCCAGATTAAAAGCTATAATATCATAACCCTTAAAAGATCTTGGAAAGATACGTATATATAATGTTTTGAGATTAAATCTTGTCATGTGTAATTTTGCATAGGGGTGTAAACAAGCCAAGCCTACTCCTGAGCTTTTTGTGATCGGCTCGGCTCGCGCTCGTTAATTTTGTGCTCGAAAAATTACTCGGCTCGAAATGGATAAACTCATTGAACAACGAATAGAGCTTGAGCAAAGGAGTATTCGGCTCAGCTCAGCTCGAAACTCGAATTTGTTGTGTTCAAACTCAAAAAAATGTTCGGCTCGGCTCGGCTCGTAAATACTATTAAGGTCACATTGAACTTATATAGTGTTCAAAATATTTTTTGATCCTATATAAGTTGAGCACATAAACATTCGCTAGGCTCGAGCTCAGCTCGAGTTCGGCTCGAACCAAGCCCAAACGCTATAAATTTTAGACAAACTCAGTTTAGCTCGTTTACATTAAAGCTCGGCTCATTTTATATTAAGTCAAACTCAAGTACACCCCTGCTAGGCTAGGCTCGCTTACACCCCTAATTTTGCGTAGCAAATGCTTGACTTAGGTTTCCAGCTTTGACCACATCATTTGGTTATCAAAATTAGGGTGTGCGGTTCGGTTATGGCTAGGTGATAAATAGTATTCACTATAACCATTTGCTATTTTAAAATTTTTTATCATAAACAAACCATTAACAGTATTTATAAGATTCTATCATAATCGAGTTTTCACCGTGGTTGAACAATAAATACATTTTATTGCTTTATGTTATATATTATCTAAAATATCTTCTCCCTCACAAAATATAAAATGTTCCATTCATGTAAAATATAATAAATTAGTATTAAAAACTATGAGCTAAAGTTGAGGGAAGAAATAAATTTCACAGTTACACGTAAAATGACTAAATAATTTCTCATTGAATCAATAATCATTGCAGAGCCTTTTACGGCTACCATTTATCTTTGAAGCCAGATCGGTTCGATCATTAATTGAGTCTTTTGACAGTGGATAAATTTTTATTATTGTTGTTATGTTTAATTCAAAACATCTGGTAAATTTATAAATCTGATAGTCATTTGCACCCATAAGATTCAAAATGCATAAATTTTCCTTACTAATTGAGCTCGTCCTTGGCATGATGGTATGTTAAGTTCACATATTTGACAAAATGACCAATGTGATAACACCCTCGTCTAGTGCGTTTAGACAGTTTTTGCCCAGAAAAATACTAGAACTTACAACAAGGGTGCATCCCTCGTCCCCTTCTCTAAATTCATATGGATCGAGGTGTTGCCACCCAGACTACGACGTCTTGGGATTGCATCTCCATTGTGGTTGGCCAACTCCATCGTCCCCTTCTCTTAATTCATATGGATCGAGGTGTTGCCATCCAGACTACGACGTCTTGGGATTGCATCTCCATTGTGGCTGGCCTTTGGCCAACCTTATTACGAAAAGTCAATTAACTCATTAAATCTCGCCGGAAGTCAGAGGTTGTTCAGATTCTGACCATAGCTTTCATTAAAGGAGCACTTAAATGCTCGTAATTATTTTCATACATATGTAAATGGCGTGATTTTAAAGCCTAACTACTCCAAACAGCTCGATAAAAATATACAAAAAATATAAACATAATCATACAAACATGCAACAAACGTAAAACAAGCACAAAAGTGAGGACATGCGAGATCTTTACCTCTTATGGGTCCAAAGGGAGGTTTCTTCAGGACGCCTACAAGAAGACCTACATCCCTAGGAGGTTGGTTGGGCTTGGATAGGGCTTAGAAGAGCTAGGGAGGTGTGGTGGAAGTGGAGAGGAAGGAAGGAAACGGAAGGTCGGGAGGAGGGAGCAAAGATGAGAAAAGTGGAGGAGAGGTGTTGTCTTTCTAGAAGGGAAAATAGTGTTAGTACAAAGGCGCTAGCATAGTACAAAGGCACAGGTCTCTATCAAGCAAACCATGGATAATGTCAGACCCATACCCCCTAGACCTACTAAACCGAGCCGCTACCCCCTAGACCTACTAAACCGAGCCGCACATAAAGTCAGGTCAACTTTCTAGGCTCAAGGGCACTGTCGAGACGCAAGGACCAAAAACCTAATTCCCTGAATTTTTGGCACGAGGGCACTAGCAGGGCGTCTTTGCACCTGGGCCTAGCATATAGGCTTTGTGAGGGCACTTTCGCTTCAAATCACCTTGAGAACCACGTCGTGAGTACTGAGGGGATTAGTATCGACCATAAGCGGTTTCAAATACGCAACAAGCGATCTAGATTCGTGAGAGATGTGATCCCTAACCTAACTATACTCGATTCAAATAAAACTGAAAATAAGAGTCAAGATGGTATAGTGTCCAGTCGAGCGGTGCCGAGCACTAAGGGAGACTAAAGGTATGGCTCGTGTGTAAATACCATATATAACACGCAGCAAAAATGATATGACAAACAACTCAATTTAGGCTACGAACGAACCAAAATAAAAACGGTAGGCAAAAATCCTAGATTTTACAATATGTATTAGACTGGGTACAATTGGAAGGCACAAAATGGTATTCACAACTATAATTCCATCTAAATATATATAATTATGTCAAGTAGATAGTTTAATACATTGTCATATATATATATATATATATATATATATATGAATTTCAGCGAATCCGATTTTTCGGCAGTTTCTAGCGGTTTTCTGGAAGTTTTTGGTGGTTTTCTGGCGGCTTTCAGGTGGTTTTTCGATGAGGCAATCGAGGCTATGGGTTGGCATCGGTTCGTTGAGTTCGACCCAATGGTGGTGGCAGTGAGGACGGTAATGGTGGTGATGACCGCTGGCGGCGACGACGAGCCAGTTGGGGTTGGTTGGCTTGTGCGATCAGGCCTCAACAGCAGCGCTGGGTGTGTGGGAAATGGGCAGGGGGTTGAAAGTGATGGTGTCGGTGGCATGGCAGTGGCGGAGCGGCACAGACAGCGGCAAATCGACATCATGGAGGGTGGCACGGTCGAGTAGCAATTTGGAGGGTGGTGCAGTCGAGTGGCAATTCAGAGGGATGAAGCTGGCCACGGCTAGGGGTGCTCGGCACGGTGGGGCTTAGCAGTGTTGATCGGCGATGGTGCGGCGGCCAGAGGAAATGTAGAAATAACAAGACAAAATGAAGTTGTGATTTACAATAATTTTAGGAAACAATACCTATATTTACTTTTGACATTACTTCAAGGTGTTTCATGACTTTGTAAACAGAACTATCAATAATATAGCTACTAACAATTAATACAACACTAAGTGAATAGTTCAATATATTCTTACATAATAAGAAAGCTTCCATATTATAAATAAATTTAAATTTAAAATATTTCATATGTTTTCATATATATATATATATATATATATATAGTACAATAAAATTAGGAAAAGAACATCTATGTATATACTATCAACAATTCTAGACACCTAACAACTTTAGAGTAGATAAAACCTCAATAACACAGCCATTAATAATCAACAACGTATCTCAAGCTCACCTCTCTATTTATATTTACAAACTTATCTTTAAGATTGAATTTTATCACTTGGATGTTTTTCTTTATATTTTGATATGTATAAATTATAATGGGACGTTACCTTGCATTGGCCAAAAAATAAAAAGTTTGGAGTTGGTCAAGTATTTTGCAGTTTTCGTTGTTAATCTTTTTGAGTATGATGGTAAATATTATAAAGTAGAAGTAGAAGAACGAATCAAGAAATTTTGTCAAGTTTTGTGACTTTTTTTAAAAAAAACTCCATAAGTAAAAGATGGATATATGAAGTAGGTAGTTTTTGTTTTGTTTTTCTATTGTTTTTTTTATTAACTAAGGTCGCTTTGAAAGTGAAACCTTTACATTAAAATTGCTAAATAAAGGATTGAATTGGTAAAAAAATACCAACTTTGATTAGGTCTAGAAGAAACTCCGATTAGAAGTTGGAAATAACTAGCGGATTGAAATAAGATATATAATTTAATAAAATTATAAATAAAATAATTTAATTTTGCAAACCACCTAAAATAAATAACAGTCAGGTATCAAGTAAGTTTTTAATATAATGGCAAAACTACCATTATAATGGTTTTGTAACAAAAATAATATAAAATAACTCAATCTCTTTTTTTTTGGCCAATCTTAAGGCGGTCGGCTTCGAACAACCCAAGGTTGGAAGGGGGCGACCAAATCCTCAACACTTGGGACGTCAAACCTAGCTAGCAAAGGCCATGGATGGCAAGATCTAGCGTCTGTAGCCTTGAGTAGCCGGGCTTGGTAGGCTATGGCCAAGGGTAGTCAGATCAAGATCAAGCTACCCTCATCCTTGGGCAGTAGGTTTGGGCGGCAACTCAGTCGGCCAGTTGATTTTATATTTTTTTTTAAAAAATATGGTAACTAAATCATCAAGGGTAGTTAGATAATTCAAAATTTTTCTCAATTTTTGGTAATTATACCTAATATTTCCACCCCTGATAATATAAAAAAAAATTCTTCCTTTTTTTAGTATACAATACAATATGTACTTATATTAGACTCATATCCCAACGGCAACCCATTTAGAGTCCCAAGCTGCCCCAATTGCTGCCGCTGATGCCGCACCTTCGCTGATCGACTCCGCCAGACAATCACTACGACATCCCTCGCCTTCCCAGCCATTGCCAGCCTCCCCAACACGAAAAAGCTCCCAATGCCGAAACCGTCGTCGGATGCACCGCTCCGCCATCGCCATCCCTTCGACCCAGGAGATAAAAGAACACAAATTAACCTCTACGGAAAGAACTTGAAACCAATAGTCACAAACACGAAATAACACAAACAAAAAACCTCTACTTTTTTAAAATTTTTTTGCAATGATCAAGTTATTCAAAAAATTGATTGATATTTTTTTAATTTTTGAACTTTCTTATTAACTATTAGCCCCGGAAACAAAGTTTATATGCTTCATTTGGATCGAGGTGTTGCTGTCCAGAGTACGACGTCTTGGCATTGCATCCCCATTTCGGCTGGCCTTTGGCCAACGATAATATGAAAGGTCAACTAACTCAGGTTGTTCTCGGTTCGTACCATTGTTTTCATAAAAGGTGCACTTAAATGCTTCCTCTTATATGCTGGGAAATGGACGTTTTACTGGAATTAACTCAATGAAAATATTTTCCTATAAGATAAAATGAAAAAAAAAATAAGATAAAATAATATACTTAAATACTCTCTCCTTTGTTGGGAAATAGATACAATCCAAAAAAATATTTTTCTTTAAGAAGAAATAAAAACAAATAAAAATAAAATATGAGATACCAATATAAAAAAGGGATTGAAATTTTTCTCTAAATTAAAGAAAAGAAAACCAATCTAATCAATTAGATTTGATTAAAAAACTCTTATAATCAAGTATTGAATACAATTTGAGAAAACTTCCTAATGCAAATCAAACTAACAATAAGATCTAAAATATATAATTTGTGAAAAAGATAATATATAAAAGACTAAAAAAATAGCATATATTTTCAAAAGAAAAATGGATCAATTCCAACCTTGGATTATGACCCTACTTCAAGTTGAGACGATAACTTTTCTAAAACACTTCTTTTATGAGTTAAATATATTCAAAAACTCTCGGATGATGTTCTATTTAATATAAAAAAATTCTCCTTTATATAGAAAAATATAAGTAGAATTCAAGAAGACACCTATTAAACTTTTATAAAAAAAAATAAAATAACACATAGGTATACGAAACATTAGTCATTAGTGTGATAAACAAAAAGTTAAAAATTGATAATTGAGTTTTTCAATAAACAGATAAGAGAAACCCAATTGTTGAGGGAGGAGATACAGAATGGCATTACTTTTATTTTCAAGGACACAGATGATGTTGTTCAATCATAATGTTGTTATGCATTGTCGATCCCAAACCTATATAATTAGATAAATAAATAGGGTTGGCATCAAGAAGAATATATAACCACTTACAATCCTAAACCCGGACAAAGAAGAACGTTGATGTCAAAATGGAATCGGGTTATAAAATATTGTCATTTATAATTACACGAATCCTAAATTTTCAGGTATTCAGTTAAAAAAGTAGAGGAGGGTTTCAATGGATTTTTGGGAAATTATGAGATTGTGGAGGACAGGATTTCTGGCCGAGAGTGAACGTTATGAACTTGTGTTAGTAACGAGCCAACACATGGGGGAAATATCACCTCAAAGATATAAATACAATCAAGGTCAGTTAAGTTACATCAGACCCATTAATAGAGTGGCAACAAATCACAATATTAGTAGTGGAAGACACAGAAGATGATAGTACCCACAAATTTAGACTGCTACTGCTACTAAACAAATTTATATTATGTGAGAGGACAAGCATCCGTTTTATGTTGAATTTGATGGTTTGAATTGGCCTCTGCATAAGTTTATGGTATGTGTGGTTGATAGTGAAGGAAACCTTATTGAGATTTGAGAACTCCATGACATGGTTGGATTTGAACCGAACCGGTGGGAAGCCATGACCCGAGTCAATTGGTTTAGATTGTTTGGATGGCAAAAACAAAATATTTTTTATTAAGAAAAAGAAGACTTTTTAGTAAAAAAAAGAACTTTGGAATATTAAATTATAGTGAACCTTTTGCTTGACTTGAGAAGTTTCCAAGGTGTATGAGCTTTTACTGCTGAGATGGAGGGGTCCCAGTGAAGTTTTAAAAAAAATGCTTGAGTTTTTGGAGCAATATCAGGGGTTAATTCCTCTAAAGATGGGAAGTACTTGGCTTCTTTTGAAAAAAATAATATGGGAAATTGTTTTTGATGATTTTTTTATAAAAATTAATCAGTCGATTAGGTTTACGCATATGTGTTGAATATTTTTCATTTAATTACACCTGTTTTTAACTGATAATTAAGAAGATCGAGTGGACCAATAGACATGGAAAATGTTCACACTCATTCAAACCAATAAGAAACTAATAAGGCATTTGATTGCGTTTATTTTAACTTTATTTATTGAAAAATATAAAATTAATATAATAATAACTAAAAATGTATTTTGTAAGATGCATGTTAACAAAATACAAAATGATAGATGCACTTTTTAAAAACTTTTATAAAATAATGGAAAATAAAAGGGTTGATCCCTTTTTATTTTTATCAAACACTTGAATAAAATTATCCCAATAATTAGTCAAACGTCCTTTTTTCTATAATTGTAACGAAAAGTTTTGTAATAATTTTTACTAGAAATTTTATATAAAAAGCGTTAATCCCTTTTTATTTTTATCAAACACTTGGATAAAATTATCCCAATAATTATAACAGTCAAACGTCCTTTTATCTATAATTGTAACGAAAAGTTTTGTAATAATTTTTACTAGAAAATTTATATAAAATTTTCTACTCCAACCAAATATCCTATAAATATTTATATACATACATACCCAAGATGGAGTAAAAAAAAAAGTCAATCAAGCTAAAGGTAGATTCATGAAATACATTATGGTTTATACTAATTAAACATCTATCCACTAAACTTGTGCAAGTACAACCCTTTGAGATACAAACCCCATTTGCTCCCTCATCTTCCGAATGAAATTCTCAAACCTCTCATCTGATTCCTCCTCTTCTTCATTAACAAGCTCACCTTCAACCACTTCCTCTCCATCATCACCATCATCATCTTCTTCTTCTTGTTCTTCTTCTTTAATTTGCTCTTGAAGTAACTCAACTTCTAAACCAACTTCATGGATTTGCTCTCGCTGCAACTCAACTTCTAAACCAACGTCCATCACCTCCTCAAAGCTTGAACTTACATCTGGTTGGAAGCTAATAAAATCCTCTTCTACTTCTCCCAACTTATGACCATCATGGGCAGACAGAGTACCCTTTGAACCAGGCAGAACAGAGACACAGAGTATGATCCCATTACAGACAAGAAACGCCATATTCTTGTCAACATAGTAGCTAGAGAATTGATCAGAGAGAGAGACAAGAACTTGGAAGAGTGAAGAGTAGTGGGTTACTAGGAGGGAGAGAGAGGAGACTGATAGTAGAAGTTGGAGTGCTCCTGTGAGGTTCATGAAGCTCTCCATGGCTTGTGAAGGAGGTGTGGGAGTTGTAATGTGTGACTTGAGTCGTGTGGTAAGGTCTTTATATAGTATATATATATATATATA